>CANXYC011402929.1:0-25755 GCA_948193065.1 Aleurites moluccanus
CTTAATTTCCCTCAATCAAATTCTGAATTCTCCTCCTAAGAAAATCCCAAGTACACGAAAATTAGGGTTCTCCAAATTAATGATATTCCATATGATTTTCATTAATTAATTATCTTAGAATCTCTATTCTTAATTCCCGACAATATCCCATTAATTCTCTTAAAAAGAAATGCATTAATTTCCACATTAAATTTCGGAGTTACTGTTCACAGCAGTTTCATCTCCAAAAATTCTCCCACATTAATTACCATTAATTTCTTCAGATCACTAGCAATAAATTCTATATATCCCGAATTAATTATCCTAACCCATAGACTTAAATAAACCCAAAGAAAATAACTTAGGAAGAAAATTTACCTTATTTCCTTCAAACTGAGTTTTCTCCAAAACTTTGCTTAAATTGATGATTCTGCCTTAATAATAGACTAATCTGGAAGTCTATTGCATTGATCTAAGCCTTAATGCCTTAGAATAAATATGGAACAAATTGGAGAAGAAGACTGAAATTAGCAAAGGAAGAAAGAAAGAAAAATCGTGAAAATCGTTGGCTGGGTTACTGGGGTTAAATAGACCTCTGCCCAGAAACATGCTGCCCAGCTCACCAGACAGCCTCGGCAAAACCACTTCACCCAACCAGCTCGCCATTCCCACTTCGCATTCCCAGCTCGCACTTGCCAGCTCGCCATCTTTGATCCGACTTTGTTGCCTCGCACGTTCTAGCTCGCATATGCTACCTCGCGTATGTTGCCTCGCCAGACTTTTCTCGCAACTCATCCTCGCATAAGCCACCTCGACAATGCTCCTTCGCCTCTTCGCTTCTTCGCGAATTGCCGCCTCGCACATCTCTTCTCGCACAATGCCTCCTCGCATAGTGCCTCTTCGCCAATTGCTCTTTGCCTTAGCTCTTCGCCAAAGCTCCTCGCCGAACCTCTTCGCCACTTCGCCATAATGCCACTTCGCCATAATGCTGCCTCACCATAATGCCACCTCGCACTGCCAGCTTGCGAAATGCCTTCTCGCTTAAGGCTGGCTCTCCATAACTAAATACTTCCAAGTTAACTCTTGCCTGAACATCCCACCTTAAGCCAGCTCGTAATTGAGCTATAAAAGTCCAAACTTACTGAGTCTTCTTGCCACTTACCATCAACAAGCAGGAACACAACATATCAAATTTTCACATCAAACAAATCAACATTCAGACAGTGGTGACTCTCCAAAAGTCACCCAGACTCCTGCCCTAAAGTTTGACCGAACAGTCCTGATACAAAAACTCTCCACTGAGATCTACTTACCCAAAAATTCTGAAATTTTACAGGCATTATTTCAACACACAAAGGAACATTTTTTATGTTTACAACTTTAACAAATTCTGCCTCAGTTATTCCCAGAAATTCCAAACATGCACTGCATCCCTGCAGGAATTCTCATCCAGACCAGCCTTGATCAAATAGACACAACTCACCACATACTCAGAATTTTACCAAACCATTTTACAGAATTATAGATAAGACATAAATTAACAACTTTCATATTTTACACTTTACCCAATTATGTCTTTAAGAGCAAGCAATGGTCAACACTGAATTCTGCTACGGTTCAAAATAAAAGTTTCTGAAATTTTCAAACTTCTCATTTAAATTTAAAATTCTCCAAACAAATAAAATCAACAAATGCACTTCAAAATGGCAGATATTACAAAATATACCCCAGAATAATAATGAAAATATCATATCACCTTTTGTTTTAGAAGGCGCAAATATGACCCTGAACTCATAAAAATGGGGCAGGGCACCCTTCCCTCGTTATCTCCCTTTAACACAGTTTCTCTTTTATTTTTTTTTATTTTTTATAAATATATATAAATCTTTAAAATTTCATAAAATATTGTAATAACCCAATCGAGACCTAATTTAAAATAACTGAGACCAAAGTTAAAGAAGTCAAGACCAAGTCTAGAATAATCGATACCATAAGTAAACTGAGACCAAAGTTAAAGAAATCGAGACCAAGTCTAGAATAATTGAGACTATAAGTAAACCAATCGAGACCTAATGAATATATGTTTGAACATCCTCCAGTGATCGATTTTTAAGAAATTCTAAAGCATTTTTTTTATCCAATTTTTCTTCACACACCTAAATTTTGATGACTAATGGATGAGTTAAAAATAGAATTGAGTGAAATTAATAAAATTTAAATGCTTAAATAGAGAAGTAAAAGAGATAGAAGAATAAGAAGAGGATAATGGCAATTTTGTAAATTTTGAGAAAATTGGTCAAAATTATTTTGACCAATAATTAAATAAAAAATAAAAAAAAATAGTTATTTAGAAGCATGGTGGCCGGCCAAGTGGGAGGTTCTCCACCAAATATATTTGCTTAATTTCATCTAAAAATAACTTAGACCCAAATTTAGGCTAGGTTAATTTCCATTTCATTTTTCTTCAAATTTTCCTTTCCTAAATTCTAATTAGTTAATAATTATTATAAATAAACATAATGAAAGAAAAATATCACTATCTTCTTCTTCCTCTTCCCTTGACAGAAAAAAATTTCACCATAAAATTTTCCAAAATTTTGCTTCACCTCACTCACTCAAACCACTGTCCATCTTCATCAATCTTCATACCTCCATCTCCAAAGCTCATTTTCTTCATCAAATTTGCAGATAGTTAAAAGAAATTCTTCAAAGGGCTTTAAGAGGTAAAATCTTTAACTAGCTCTATAATTTGATTTAATGATTTTTAATATTAATTTAGAGATTTAATTAGTGAAAGAAAGTAAGATTAGAAGTAAATCCTTGAAAATTCAAAATTTTCTGTGACTTGACAGAATATTAGGATTGAGTTTTCATGCCCTTAAATTTAGAATTTGAAGATTCTTAAAGCATGAAAGTTGTAGATTTATATGTATAGATTATTTTTCTTTAAGGCATTTTATCAAATTCTTTCTGTGTTGAGAGATATAGATCATTGAGTAAGGTTGACTTAGGTTAGGATTTGTGTTGTGAGAGCCTACAAGATTTTGCAATTTTGAGAATCTTAAGATCTGATTCAGAGGAAACTCAAAACATGAAAAATATTCCCATATGTCTTAGCTAAAATTTTCTGAAAACAGAATAGAAATTGGATATCTAAAAAGTGAGCTATAAGCAAAACAGTGAGGGGTTCTATGGATTTAGGGTGCCTTACGCTTTCTAATACCCTAGGACCGTCATATCTCCTGTAGCGGGGGATGTGACAAAGTTGGTATCAGAGTAATAATTAAATTAAATCATAATTAATAACGTTTGTGTCTCATAAGATGTAAGTGAACCATGGAGCAATAAGAATTCATATATTGTCAATTGTAAGTTATCTGTTATGTGTGTATTCTGCATACCATTAATTGATATATATTCTTGTGATTTTATTGTAGTAAAATGCCGCCAAGGGGATGTCGGAGAGGGAGAGGATGAGGTAGAGGTATTATTCATTGGGATCCTGCTAGGCGGGGACCTCCTCGACTTGGCAGGAGATTGGAGGCTAATATAGCTTCCCAGATATAACTAGGGAGAGCTAAGTCTGCTGAACCGCCACAAGTACAAAGAAGAATTGAAGTGGAAGATGAGGAAGTAGCGGAAAATATGGAGGCAATGAATGAGGAATTAATAAGAGAAAATGAGCGACAGAGAAGGGAAATAGAAGAACTGAGGAGAATTAGGCAAGATCCTATGCCTGCACCTGTGCCACCACCAGTACCTGATGTTCCTTTACCAATAGTGGTACCACCTCATAGACCTGTTGTATGGCCTAAGGGCCGGAGGATTATTAATGAGGGCGGTGTCACTATGTTTGATTTTTTGAAATTAAGATTGCCTGAGTTTAATGGAGAGCAGGGAGATGAGTCCATTGAGTTTTTAGAGCGGCTATAAAAGGTTGTGAAGAAGTTGCCATGCTTTGATGCCAGAGCTATAGAATTAGTTAGCTTGTTGTTAAAAGATAGAGCTAGGGATTGGTTTGAGAGGAATATTGACGACAGGTTGTATGGTGATAATCCACCAAGCTGGGCAGAGTTTAAATAATTGATGACTGATGAGTTTCTCACTGAGGGGGAAAAGATAGAAGAATAATTCAGTTTGAGAGACTGGAATAGGGGAATAGGAGTGTACAAGAATATTCTGAGTTTATGAGCCTAGTTAAATTTTCCAGACAGATAGTTCCAAATGAAGCTGCTTAAATTAAGAGATTCAAAAGAGGACTGCATGTTTCCCAACACAATGCATTGTTAGCAATGGAGTTTACTTCTTTGACTAAGTTAATTGATTAGGCCACTCAAATGTAATTGAAATATAAAGATGAAAGAGCAACACATGAGAAAAGAAGAAATAGCAGTGGTAGAGGTCAAAGCAGCCAGTAGAGGATAGGGGAGTAGAGATCACAGGGTAGGACAACAGAGAGTGGGTTTTGGTTTTCGCAGAGTCAGACAGCTGGTAGTGCTGGGGGTGGTCAGAGTAAATCAGTTGCAGCATCTTCAACTCCTAGGATGTCTGCTAGTGCATCTAGGGCAGTACAGTCTAGTCAGACTATTCCCACTTGCCAGACTTATGGCAAGAGGCATCAGGGAACATGTAGGTGGTTGATCGGAGCTTGTGGTAGATATGGATAGAAAGATCATTTTGTGAAGGATTGTCCACTTACTAGAAGACAACAAAGTACTTCATTAGTATCATAGCCTTCGGTTCAACAAGGTCAGCAGGGTAATAAAAACAAGGGAGGTAGAGGCAAAAGCCAGAATACTACTGCTACACCTACACAACCACCTACTGGCAAAGGATAGGGCAAAGTGTTTGCCCTCAATCAATAGGAGGCTCAGACATCAAATACCACAGTGGAAGGTACAATTCTGATTTAGAATAATTTGGTTTCAGTTATATTTGATTCGTTTACTACCCATTCATTTGTATCTTCTACTTTCACAAAGAAGTTGGGTAAGGGTAGTAGAAAAATGGAGTTTCCATTAAAGGTCTCCACACCATTAAGTAAAACTATTATTGTAGATCGGGAATATGATATGTGTGTAGTAAAGATTGAAGGGAGGAGACTTGTAGTGACACTAGTAGAATTGCATATGTTAGAATTAGATGTTATATTGGGTATGGATTGGTTAGCACAACATAGAGCTTTTATTGATTGTTATGGGAAGAGAGTGGAATTCAAGCCAAAAGGGACAATCTAGCTTTGTGTTTCAAGGCAAAAGGTGTGGTAGTTTGTCTAGCATTATTTTTGCTATAGGAGCTAGAAAGCTTTTAAGAAGGGGTTACCAAGGCTATTTGGCTCATGTGATAGACACTCAAGTGATTGTTGCAGGGGTGGATCAAATTCCAATAGTGAATCAATTTCCAGATGTCTTTCAAGAGGAATTACATGGATTGCCATCAGAAAGAGACACTGAATTTGAGATTGAAGCTTTTCCAGGTACTAACCCTAGTTCTATTCCTCCATACCGAATGGCACCAACTAAATTGAAGGAGTTGAAATTATAATTGCAGGAGTTACTTGACAAGGGGTTTATCCGGCCTGATAGTTCACCCTGGGGAGCACCGGTCTTGTTTGTAAAGAAGAAGGATGGATCTTTACAGATGTGTATTGATTTCTGACAATTGAATAAGTTAACTATTAAAAATAAATATCCTTTACTAATGATTGATGATCTATTTGATTAGTTACAAGGTGCCAGTCACTTCTCAAAAATAGATCTTCAGTCGGGCTATCATCAGTTAACGATCTGTGAGGCCTTGCCCGAGCACCGTGTCCTGTCCAACTGAATTGAATCGGTAATGCTCATTTTGGAGCGATTTCTCACGGATTGTGATGACCCTAGCGCCTTTTATTTGAAAATGATTTTGAGTTTTGAAGTCGCCACCTTAAGTTATTTTTGTTAGAAAATTTTAAGGTAAAAACCTATTTTGACTCCAATTTTATCCCAAAGGAAAAAAGTGCACTAGTCTTCGAAACTAAAGAGGATTCAAGGACTAGGTTTTCGGTTGAACTTATCTTCTAATTTTAACCTTGATTTAAAATATTTTGATGAACAATTTAAAGAATGACATATATAAATGAAATGACATATAAGATGAATCCATAAAGAAATAAAGCAATAAAAGAGCGATAAAGTAAATTATTACAATTCAAAAATCCAAAATAGGGGATATCAATTCTAGCCCTTATGAGTTCTAGGTTGATCACACATTCCCCAAAGATCTATGTTAAATAAAGAAAAATACATCCAATGAACAAAATAGGAATCAAATAAACAAAGTAAAAGGAAAAGATGGTTTTTTAACATTTTTGGATTTGAAGCTTTCATACAGCTTGCTTGCATATCCCGTTGAATGGGAATCAAAACCCACACAATTCTTCTTTCTTGCGAAGGAGGGTTGATTTTATGCCCAATTTATCATGTTTTGGTTCTTTATTTTGATTCTCTATCAAACTAAAGAAAGGTAGAATATGAGTTATTTATTTTGATGCTCTATCAAAATAAGAAAAGAAGAAGGAGTTTATGAGTTGATACCTTTTGTCTTGATCTTTGGGAAGACGGCCGACGGAGTGCCCTTTCTGATCAGAGTTCCACCTTGATCGATCAAAGAATAGGGAGATGGTCAAACTGCCTTTTACCTGACAAGTCAAAAGAAAAGAAAACAAATAGACAGAGTAATTTTATGTTAAATAAATTTTGAGGCTCTATACTCCTCGGATTGGGTCCTTCTTTAGCTTAAAGAGAACTAAAGAAAATGGGCTCCACATGCCCTAAAAAGTTCTTTAAACTTAAAGAGAGCTAAAGAAATAAAAAAAAGAATAGAGAAGAGAGTGAAATCAAACAGTGAAAACTCAAACCAGATGATTTTCTGTGTGTTTGAAAGGTGGGAGGAGGCTTTCTATTTATAATAAAAGCTTGGGGGGTCTTATTTTATCATTTCCTGATGTGGGATTTAGTCAAAAAGGTGCAAAGTACGGAGTTGCCACCAGGAAGAAGGAGCAGTGCCACCCGAGGGGGTGGCAGTGTCACTAGTGCTTTTGGCGGCACAGGGTGTAAAGGAGGATGGCATCGCCAAAGGGGGTTGGCGGCACCGCCAAAAGGGGGCTAATAGCTGCAATGCCTCCCTTTCAGTGTGGCAACAAAGGCCCGAACCTATTCTGATGCTTTCTAAGTTCATCTGCGAATGACTTAGGCTCCAGTGCTTGGCACAAGTTCGAGTGGTGTAAAAAATCAGTGTTCACAGGATCCGAAAAGAAGATGTACAGAAGACAACTTTTCGAATCAGATACGGGCATTATGAATTTTTGGTGCTACCATTTGAATTGACAAATGCCCCTGCTGCATTTATAGATCTTATGAATAGGGTATTTAAAATATTCTTGGATAGATTTGTCATTGTTTTTATAGATGACATTCTTGTCTATTCTAAAAGCCTGGAAGAATATGAACAACATTTGAGAATGGTACTGCAGACCCTTCGAGAACATCAGTTATATGCCAAATTCTCAAAATATGAATTTTGGCTTTCAGATGTGTGCTTTTTGGGTCATGTTATCAGTGGTGAGGGTATTAAAGTTGATCCTAAAAAGGTTGAATCAGTTGCAGAATTGCCTAGACCATCTAGTGTGATTGAAATCCATAATTTTCTAGGTATGGCCGGCTATTATCGTCAATTTGTGAAGGATTTCTCTAAAATAGCTGCACCATTAACCAGATTAACAAGAAAGCAAGTTAGATTTCAATGAGATGATGCATGTGAAGAGAGCTTTCAGAAGCTCGAAACTTATCTCAGTACAACTCCAGTATTAGCATTGCCATCAGGCACCGACGGATTTGCTGTTTACTCTGATGCTTCACGTGTGGGACTTGGATGTGTATTGATGCAGCATAGAAATATGATTGCTTCTGCATCTAGGCAACTGAAGAAACAAGAAGTAAATTATTCCACACATGATCTAGAGATGACAACGGTAATCTTTGCTTTAAAAATTTGGAGGCATTACTTGTATGATGAAAAATGTGAAATCTTCACCGACTATAAAAGCCTTTAGTACATTTTTCAACAAAGGGATTTAAATTTACAACAACGACGATGGTTGAATTGTTGAAGGATTATGACTACCAAATATTGTATTACCCCGATAAAGCAAATGTAGTGGCAGATGCTTTAAGCCAAAAGTCGATGGGCAATTTATCATATATAGTTGTAGATAGAAGACCACTAATCATATAGTTGAAATAATTGTTTAACATGGGCATTCGGTTTGAGGTCGCAGATTTACATATTGTGTTTACACATTTTAAAGTGAGACTAATGCTAACTAATGAAATTAAAGTCTCACAGGACAAAGACCCGTATATGGTGAAATTGAAAGATGATGTGAATAAATGTGTAGTTGATAAATCAATTGAGAAGTCTTTTGACTTTAAAGTGGAAAATGAGGTATTGAAATTAGGTAGTAGATGGTGTGTACCTAATATAGATGGACTCCGGGAGAGAATTATGCAGGAGATTTATCATACACCATATAGTGTACATCCTGGAGCAACAAAAATGTATTATGAATTAAAAAGTACTTATTAGTGGCCAAGATTAAAGAAAGATGTGGCTAAGTATGTGGCTACTTGCTTATCTTGTCAGCAAATAAAATTTGAACACCATAAGACTTCGGGTTTATTGCAGGAGATTGAACTGCCAGAATGGAAATGGGAGCAGGTGACTATGGATTTTATTGTTGGCTTGCCACAAACTATAAAGGGATATGATTCTATTTGTGTCATTATGGATCGGCTTACAAAGTCGACACATTTCTTAGAAGTAAAAACAACCTATGTAGCAGCTCAGTACGCTCAATTTGTATATTGACAATATTATAAGGTTGCATGAGGTGCCAAAATCCATCATTTCGGATAGAGGTACTCAGTTCACTTCCCAATTTTGGTAGAAATTTCAGGAGGCATTGGGTACACGGTTGAATTTTAGCACTGTATTTCATCCGCAGATGGATGGACAAAAAGAAAGAACCATCTAGACAGTGGAAGACATGTTGAGGTTATGTGTTCTGGATTTTGGAGGCAGTTAGGATAAGTATTTACCTTTGGTGGAGTTTGCGTATAATAATAGTTACCATTCCACCATTGGTATAACACCATATGAAGCACTATATGGCTAGAAGTATCAATCACCAGTTTATTGGATTGAACTAGAAGAAAGGGCAATTGAAGGCCCTGAATTGATCCAATAGACAATGGAGAAGATGCCAATTATTAGCGAAAGAATGAAAATTGCTTTCAGTCAGTAAAAAATCTACACAGATCCGAAGCGAAAGGATGTATATTTTTCAATTGGTGACCATGTATTTCTCAAAATTTCCCCTATGAAAGGTGTTATGAGATTTGGCAAAAAGGGGAAGTTGTCACCTAGATATGTAGGACCATTTAAGGTGCTTGATAGAGTTGGAATTGTGTCCTATCGCTTAGCTCTTCCTCCGAGCTTAAGCGATGTACATCCAGTCTTCTATGTTTCTATACTGAGAAAGTATATATCAATCCCGTCACATGTTCTTCCAGTGCAAGAGATAGAGGTAGATGAAGATCTATCATATGATGAGATTCTTGTTCAGATTATAGATAGACAAGTAAAGAGGTTGAGAAACAAAGAAATCCCAATGGTAAAAGTACAATGAAAGTATTATGGAGTTGAAGATTACACTTGGGAAAGTGAATTTGACATGCGGCAGAAATACCCCCACCTATTCATTGTTTAAGGTTAGTATAATTTTAAATTGAATGACGAATTTATTTTAAAGGGGGTAGAATGTAATAACCCAATCGAGAACTAATTTAAAATAACTGACACCAAAGTTAAAGAAGTCGAGACTAAGTCTAGAATAATTGAGACTATAAGTAAATCGAGACCAAGTCTAGAATAATCGTGACTATAAGAAAACCAATCGAGACCTAATGAATATATATTTGAACATCCTCCGATGATCAATTTTTAAGAAATTCTAAAGCATTTTTTTTACCCAATTTTTCTTCGCATACCTAAATTTTGATGACTAATGGATGAGTTAAAAATAGAATTGAGTGAAATTGATAAAATTTAAATGCTTAAATAGAGATGTAAAAGAGATAGAAGAATAAGAGAGGATAATGGCAATTTTGTAAATTTTGAGAAAATTGGTCAAAATTATTTGACAATAATTAAATAAAAAATAAAAAAATAGTTAATTAGAAGCATGGTGGCCGGCCAAGTGGGAGGTTCTCTACCAAATATATTTGCTTAATTTCATCTAAAAATAACTTAGACACAAACTTAGGCTAGGTTAATTTCCATTTCATTTTTCTTCAAATTTTCTTTTCCTAAATTCTAATTGGTTAATAATTATTATAAATGAACATAATAAAAGAAAATTATCACTATCTTCTTCTTCCTCTTCCCTTGGCAGAAAAAAAATTTCACAATAAAATTGGCCAAATTTTGCTTCACCTCACTCACTCAAAACACTCTCCATCTTCATCAATCTTTATACCTCCATCTCCAAAGCTTCTTTTCTTCATCAAATTTGTAGATAGTTAAAAGAAATTCTTCAAAGGGATTCAAGACATAAAATCTTTAACTAGTTGTATAATTTGATTTAATGAGTTTTAATACTAATTTAGAGGTTTAATTAGTGAAAGAAAGTAAGATTAGAAGTAAATCCTTAAAAATTCAGATTTTCCTGTGACTTGACAGAATATTGGAGCTGAATTCTTGTACCCTTAAAATTGGAATTTAAAGATTCTTAAAGCATAAAAGTTATATATTTACATGTATAGATTATTTTTCTTTAAGGAAGTTTTATGAAATTATTTCTATGTTGAGAGATATAGATCACTGAGTAAGGCTGGCTCGGGTTAGGATTTGTGTTGAGAGACCCAACTAAATTTTACAATTTCGAGAATCTTAAGTTCTAATTCAAGAGAAACTCAAAAATGAAAAATATTTCCTTGTGTCTCAGCTAAATTCTCCTTAAAACAGAATAGAAATTGGATATCTAAAAAGTGAGTAATAGGCAAAATAGTGAGGGATTCTATGGGTTTAAGGTGCCTTATGCTTTTCTATACACTAAGACCATCATATCTCCTGAAGTGGGGGATGTGACAAAGTTGGTATCAGAGCAAGAATTAAATTAAATCATAATTAATAATGTATGTGTCTCAGAAGATGTAAGTGAACCATGAAGCAATAGGAATTCCTATATCGTCAATTGTAAGTTATATATTATGTGTGCATTCTGCGTACCATTAATTAATCTATATTCTTGTGATTTTGTTGTAATAAAATACCGCTAAGGGAACGTCCGAGAGGGAGAGGACAAGGTAGAGGTATTATTCATTAGGAGCCTACTAGGCGGGAACCCTCTCGAGACCTAATGTAAAACAATCGAGACCTAATGTAAATTCATCGAGACATAGTTTAAAATAATCGGGACCAAAGTTAAAGAACCCGAGACCAAGTTTAGAATAATCGAGACCATAAATAAACCGAGACCAATGTTAAAGAAATTGAGACCTAATTTGAAATAATCGATACCAAAGTTAAAGAAATCAAGACCTAATGACTATAGGTTTGAACACCTTTCAGTTTTCGATTTTTAATAAATTCTAAAGTAATATTTTGTCCAATTTTTCTTTACACACCTAAAACTAGATAAATAATGAGTGAGTTAAAAATAGAATTGAGTGAAATTGGTAAAATCTAAATGTTCAAGTAGTGAATAGAAGAACAAGAAGTGAAAAAAAAATGGTAAGTTGGTCAATTTTGAGAGATAAGTCAAAACAAAATTAATTTGACAAATAAAAATAGTAAATAAATTAATCATAATTGGAGCAAGTGGCCGGCTACAAGTGTGTAAATCTCCACCAAGCAATTGTATTTTTTTTTTTTTACTTTAATTCAACTTTCTAATTTTAGGTCTACATACATTCTATTTTCTTTTTTTTTTTAAATTGTATTTTTTCTAAAATTTTAATTGGTTATAAACTTATATAAATAAATATAAAAAAAATTAATTTATCATCTTCATCTTCTCCATAGATTAGCTAAAAATTTGAGAGTTTTCCTTTAAAAATTTTTGTTCATCTTTTCTTCCATAAATTACTCTTTCATCACCTCAAATTTTAGGTCTTCTATCCATCAATCTTCCTTTTTTTTTATCAAATTATTCGATTTTATTTTTGGAATCTAAAGAAATATTTCAAGATTTTTAAAGAGGTAACATCTTTAAACTAACTCCATAATTTATTTTAGTAAGCTTAATTAGTAGATTAGTTTTTATGACATTAGATTCAGATTTTGAGAATTTTCAAAGCATAAAATTTTTAGATATATATGTGTATAATATATGTCTTTAAGGAAATTTTGTCAAATTCACAATGTGTAAGGAGATATAAGACACTGGGTGTCACTAGATTTGATGAGGGTTTGGTCAGAGAAATCCTATAGTTTTTTATATTTTTGAGAACCTTAAGTTAAAAATGAAAGAAAAATAAAAACATGAAAGATATTCCCTTTTGTCTTAGATAAATTTCAGAGAAAACAAAATATCATTTGGACATCTATATGTTTAGATATGAAAAAATCAGTAGAGGTTGCTCGGGTAGGATTTGTAGGACAGAATTTAAGATGCAGGGCAGAATTAGAAAATTCATCATAATTCGTGTGGTACCCAGAAAAATTTTAATTTTTAGTATGTTAAACCCTCATATGTCTAGTTTAATTATAAAAAAGAATTGAAGCAATTGGATGAGTATAACTAGAGATATTAATAAAAGTAACTAGGTTGCTAGAAACAAAATTATAGAAAATTGAAAGGGATAGTTACAATTTGATTCACATTATATGAAATTAAAGTGAATTGAGTATTAAAACTATATAATTGCTCTTATAGCTTCAAAAGACAAAGAAAAAGAAGAAGAGCCATTGGATCATTCCTTTTGCTTATGTTAGAGTGGAAGGTTAAGTTTTTGGAGCTAGAGTTGTAAAGGTGAGTATGTATATATGTCATTTTACTTGAAATTGAATCCAATTGAATTTGCAAATGTTCATTGCATTATAGCCTTGATTGATTGGAACCCTAATTTCCCATTTTTGTTATATTGCTTTGTTCATTTAGGGTTTCTAATTTATATCTTTATCTAATGGAAGTCCAATGATAACCTAATTGATTGAAATACTTAAATTGTTAACCAACATTTTATTTGGGCTAATGTAAATAAGCCAATTTCTTTATTATTGTTTTCTAAAATTGACTTGAACATATTCAATTTTTCTTATTGGTGCCTTAAGCACCTTAGTTTACCTAATAGCTAAAATTATAACTATTGGATATGGAAATTAAAATTATGTCCAAATACCTCTTTGTTGAATCTTAACATTTACCATTTCACTTCATTGTTTAATTGATTATTCTATTGATAATGCAAACCATAACCTTACGATAAAGTGTTATTGCACCATTGATATTATTGAATTTGACTGTGGAATTTTGCTACATTGTTAAATGTGAGCCTTGGATTGAATACAAATCTAATGTGCTAATGACAGGCCTACTCACCTGATAAAGTAAGATAATAATTATATCAAGTGTTGTGCATAATGAAATATTTACAATGGACCCCAGCTGAGAGGGGTGTTCTCAACCATATAGTCTGATTAGCTATATGAGTGATAAGCATGCTACCAATTGTAGCCTCTGCTTTATACAGTGATTATAAATCTGTCATTATTGCAACCCATTTGTTATTGCAAATTATTAGCGGTTGCATTCACTTATTGATTGAAATGACCTTGTACACCACTTATATCATTGATTATGATTTCTTATCTATGTCCATATTGTATGTTTGTTATTGATTTACATTTCCAATGGCTAATATACAAATTTTTTCTTTAATTGCTTAACTATTTATAAATTGTTCTTATTATATTTTTTTCACTTCTCTTGTGAGTCTCTTTCTTAAACCTAGCTTCACAAGTGAAGTGATATACATACATTACTCACTAAGTATTATCTCACCCTTTAGTGGTTTATTATTTTTTTCAGGGGATTGTAGATAGGTGTGGTTCCAGCTTCTACTCTTCTTCAGTTGCGAACCTTTCTTTTCTATGTATAGTCTCCATATTTTGGTGTTTTACTTCTAGAGTGCTCCATGGTTTGTAAAAAAGTTAAATAATATTTTGGAATACGTAAATGTTGAAAAATATTGAATATATGATGTAACCTAATGATATGTGTGTTATATTAACTTGGTGGAAATAATTAGTAATGATGGTATGAATGTTGAAATGAAAATATTTGAATTGTGATGAGTGGCTTTTACAATTGAAGTTAAGGGTATAAGGAAGAATGTATTAGAAGTAAAATTTCTTATGCAGGTTGAGTTAATTGATTATATGTGGAAGAGAAAGACTTTGGTTCTGGTAATAGTTGGAAAACAGAGGGAACTACGTCGAATTTTCTGTATAAAAATTATTATTTGGGGTTCTACGGGTTTAGGTGGCCTTACGCTTTAAAATTTAAAAGAATTAATTAAGAATAAGTAGTATAAAATGTAAATGAACCATGAAGTAATAGGAATTCTTGTATCGTCAATTGTCTGTTATCTGTTATGTGTGTTTATCTGCGTATCATTAACCAATAATTATTTCTTCTGCTTATTATACTAAATGATGCCTAGAGGATGAGGCAGAGGTCGGGGAGTTGCTCGATAGGAGCCAGTTAGATAAGGTCCCTCTCAATTTAGTAGATGATTAGAGGACAATGTAGCTTCTAATGTATCACCAGAAAGAGCTGAATTTATAGAACTGCCGCCTGTGAGAATAAGAGTGGATGTGGAAGGAGAAGAAATAAATGAAAATGAAGGAATGGTAGATGAGTAGTTAATGAAAGAAAATAAAGAGTTGAGAAGACAGATAGAAGAGATGAGAAAGGAAAGACAAGAACCTACACTAGTACCTGAACCAACACTGGTACCTGTTCATCTTTCACTAGTAGCACCTCCTCTGATACCTATGATTAGATAAGAGGCTCAGAGAGTAATTGATGAGGGTGGTGTTACTATGTTCAGTTTCTTGAAACTTGGATTACTTGAGTTTAGTGGAGAGCATGGGGATGAGCCTAGCGATTTCCTAGAGCAGGTAGACAAAGTTGTGATGAGATTACCCTGCTCCGATACCTGGGCTATAGAGTTGGTTGGGCTGTTATTGAAGAAAAAGGCTTGGACTTGGTTTTCAAGGCATATTCAAGGTAGATTGTATAGTAATGATCCTTTGAGTTAGCAATAATTCAAATAGTTATTGATGGATGAGTTCCTTACCGAAGGTGAGAAAGATAGGAGGATGATTCAATTTGAGAGATTAGAGCAGTGAAACATGAGTGTGCAGGAATATGCTGATGAATTTCAGAGGTTAGTAAAATATGCAAAGAAGACCGTTCTAGATGAGATGACAAAGATCAACTGCTTCATGAGAGGATTGAATGCACCTTTGCATAATGCATTACTGGTGGTGGAATTCACCTCCTTGACAAAATTAATTGATAAGACTAACTATATGGAGATGAAGTATAAAGAAGATAGAGCAAAAAGAGAACAAGCAAGGAAGAATGGTAACAGGGGTCAAAGAAGTCAAAGGAGGACCGGGGGATAGAGTACATGGACTATACCAGTTGAGAGTAGTTACAGACCTCTTCAGAGCCAGCCATCTGTTAGTGCTCATAAAGGACAAACTCCATTTTAGGTAGCTTCATCAGCTTCAAGGGCATCTACTAGTGTATCCAGAACAAATCGATCATCACAGGCTATACCTGTTTGTACTAGATGTGGCAGGAGACATCCCGGTGTTTATAGATGGGAGACTATAGTCTATTTGAGGTGTGGCCAGCAGGGCCATTTCATTAAAGACTGCCCTATCATCAAAGCTCAATAGGGAACATCGCTAGCTTCACAGCCTATCGTACAACAAGGTCAGGGAACTACCAGAACACCTGCAGGCAGAGGTAGAGGACAGGGTCCAACACATAGTTCATCTCAACCACCAGTAGCCAGAGGTTAGGGTAGAGTGTTTGACCTCAATCAACAGGAGGCCCGATCATCACACACTATTATGGGAGGTATAATTCTTATCCAACATGAGTTAGCTAATGTACTTTTTGATTCGGGCTCTACGTATTATTTTGTCTCTTCAACTTTTGCAAAGAAACTGGGAAAAGGCAGTAAAGTAATGCATGAACCTTTAGAGGTGTCCACCCTTTTAGGCAAAACGGTAATTGTAAATCATGAATATTGTGATTGTATAGTGGAAATTGATGATAAGGAATTTTTTGTGACCTTAACAGAGTTACCTGTGCTGGAATTGGATATTATTCTAGGTATGGATTGGTTATCATTGCATCATGCTACCATTGATTGCTTTGGGAAGAAAATAGAATTTAGAACTGAGGGGCAGCCGGTGTTTGTCTTCCATGGTGAAAAGGAGAGCAATTTAGCTTGTATAATTTATGCTACTATTGTAAAGAGACTTCTGAGGAAAGGGTGCCAATGATACTTAGCTAATATAGTTGATACTTGGGTGAATGATAAGGGGTTGAGTTAGATTCCAATAGTGAATGAATTCCCGGATGTGTTTCCCGAAAACTTGCATGGATTACCACTAGAGTGAGAAATTGAGTTTGAGATTGATGTGTATCTAGGAACTGATCCAATTTCTATTCCGCCTTATCAAATGGCACCTACTAAGTTGAAAGAGCTAAAGGTCCAGTTGCAGGAGTTATTGGATAAAGGCTTTATTCGGCCTAGCAGTTCACCGTAGGGAGCACCTGTTTTGTTTGTAAAGAAGAAGGATGGAACACTCCGTATGTGTATTGACTACAGTCAATTGAACAAAGTGACTGTGAAGAACAAAAACCCATTGCCCAGAATTGATGATCTCTTTGATCAGTTGTAAGGGGCTAGCCATTTCTCAAAGATTGATCTTCGATCCGGCTAACATCAATTGAGAATTAGGAAAGAGGATGTACTGAAGACAACTTTTTGAACCCGATATGGACATTATGAGTTTTTGGTGCTACTATTTGGGTTAACCAATGCTCCTGAAATGTTTATGGATCTTATGAACCGGGTGCTCAAGCCTTTCTTGGATAGATTTATTATTATATTCATAAATGATATACTTATCTATTCAAATAGTCGGGAACAACATGAGGAACACCTACGAATTATATTACAGAAGTTGAGGGAACACAGACTGTATGCTAAATTATCAAAGTATGAGTTTTGGTTGGATGAATTGTGTTTCCTAGGACATGTCATTAGTAAAGAAGGGATTAAAGTGGATCCTAAAAAGGTGGAAGTAGTTGCAAATTGGCCTCAGTAAACAAATGTTACAGAAATTCAGAGTTTCCTTAGTATGGCTGGTTACTATAGGCAATTTGTCCAAACTTTCTCCAATAACCAAGTTGACTAGGAAGTAAGTCAAATTTCAATGGGACAATACTTGTGAAGAGAGTTTTCAGAAACTCAAGACTTGTCTCACTATTGCTCCGGAACTTGCGTTGCCATCTGGAACGGGTGGATTTTTTGTGTATTGTGATGCTTCCCGAGTGGGTTTAGGCTGTGTCTTGATGTTGAATGGGAAGGTAATTACTTATACCTCTCAACAATTGAAGAAACATGAATTAAATTATCCCACTCACGATCTAGAAATGGCTGCTGTAGTTTTTGCTTTGAAGATTTGGAGACACTACTTATATGGCGAGAAATGTGAGATCTATATAGATCATAAAAGTCTTCAGTATATTCTGCAGCAGAAAGACTTGAATATACAGCAGAGAAGATGGATGGAACTTATGAAAGACTATGATTGTCAAATTCTTTACCATCTAGGAAAAACAAATGTTGTTGCAAATGTTTTGAGCCGTAAATCAATAGGTAGTTTGTCGTATATAGTAGCTCACAAAAGGCCAATTGTGAAAGGATTAAAAGAATTGTTTGACATGAGAGTTCAATTACAGATTATTGATTCTTCAGCATTGATTGCTCAGTTTCAAGTGAGACCTATATTGATTGATGATATTAAAGCCTTACAAGACAAAGATCCTCAGATAGTGAAACTCAAGAAAGATGTATTGAGGTACAAAGATGATATGTCAATAGAGAAATCTCATGATTTTAAAATAGAGAATTAGGTATTGAAATTGGGCCATAGATGGTGTGTACTTGATGTGGATAGACTTGGGAGAAGATTTTAAAAGAATTCCATTATGCACTATACAGTGTTCACCCCGAAGTAACTAAAATGTATCGAGACGTGAGAGATTTCTATTGGTGGCCTAGAATGAAGAAGCAGATAGCAGAATATGTGTCTAAATGTTTATCTTGTCAACAAGTTAAATTTGAGCACCAGAAGCCATCAAGTTTGTTATAGGAGATTGAGTTACCGGAATGAAAATAGGAGCAGGTGACAATGGATTTCATAGTAGGTTTGCCTTGGACATCTAGAGGCTATGATTAAATTTGGGTGATAGTTGACAGACTCACGAAATCAACCCATTTACTATAAGTGAAGTCCACCTATACAATAGTATAGTATGTCTAGTTGTATGTTGATAAGATTATGCAGTTGCATGGAGTACTAATATCCATCATCTCAGATAGAGGTAAATAGTTCACATCTCTATTCCGGCAGAAGTTTCAGAAAGCATTGGGTACTCAATTGAACTTCAATACTGCCTTCCATCTACAGACAAATGGTTAATCTGGGCGAATTATTCAGACATTGGAGGATATGCTATGTCTTTGTGTGTTGGATTTTGGAGGTAGTTAGGATAGGTACCTACCATTAGTGGAATTTGCTTATAATAACAATTACCACTCCACTATTGGTATGGAACCTTATGAAGCCTTATATGGACATAAATGTTGATCACCTGTATGTTGGGTAGAACATGGAGATAAGTATCTGGAAGGTCCAGACTTGATTCGAGAAACTATGGAAAAGGTACCATTGATCAGGGAACAAATGAAGACGGCGTTTACCCGGCAGAAGAGTTATGTGGATTCAAAGAGAAATGATGTACAATTTGCTATTAATGACCATGTATTTTTGAAAATTTTCCCAATGAAAGGAGTAATAAGGTTTGGAAAGAAAAGAAAACTGTCACCGAGGTATTTAGGGTCATTCGAGATACTGGATAGAGTTGGGAATGTGTCCTATCGCTTAGTTCTTCCACCCAACTTAAGCCATGTGCATCCTATTTTTCATGTATCTATGTTTAGGAAATATTTATCGGATCCTTTTCATACCTTTCCAGCCCAAAGTATTGAGGTAGATGAGAATCTGTCATATGAAGAATTTCCAGAAAAGATTATTGATCGACAAATAAGACAGTTACGAAATAAATAGATTCTAATGGTAAAAGTGCAATGGAAGAATAGTGGAGTTGAAGATTGCACTTGGGAAAGAAAATTTAACATGCAACAAAAGTACCCCCACCTGTTTACTATTTAAAGTTAGTAAAATTTTAAATTTGGTGACGAGTATATTTTAAGGGGGGTAGAATGTAATAACCCAATCGCGACCTAATGTAAAATAATCAAGACCTAATGTAAAATAATCGAGACCTAGTTTAAAATAATTGAGACCAAAGTTAAAGAAATTGAAACCTAATTTAAAAGAATCGAGACCAAAGTTAAAGAAATCGAGACCTAATGACTATAGGTTTGAACACCTTTCAGTATTCGATTTTTAATAAATTCTAAAGCAATATTATTTTTAATTTTTATTTACACACCTAAAATTAGATAAATAATGTGTGAGTTAAAAAAAAATTGAGTGAAATTGATAAAATTTAAATGTTCAAGTAGTGAATAGAATAATAAGAAGTGAAAAAAAAAATGGCAAGTTGATAAATTTTGAGAGATAAGTCAAAACAAAATTAATGTGACAAATAAAAAAAGTAAATAAATTAATCATAATTGAAGTAAGTGGCTGACTACAAGTGTGTAAATCTTCACCAAGCAATTGTAATTTTTTTACTTTAATTCACCTTCCCAATTTTAGGCCTACATACATTCCATCTTTTTCATAAAATTTTCTTTTTTCTAAAATTTTAATTGGTTATAAACTTATATAAATAAATATAAAGAAAATCAATTTATCATCTTCACCTTCTCCATAGCATAGCTGAAAATTTGAGAGTTTTCCTTCAAAATTTTTGTTTATCTTTTCTTCCATAAATTACTCTTCCAGCACCTCAAATTTCAAGTTTTCTATCCATCAAACTTCCTCTTTTAATCAAATTATTGGATTTTGTTTTTGGAATCTAAAGAAATATTTCAAGAGCTTCAAATTTACATCTTTAAACTAACTCCATAATTTATTTTAGTATGTTTAATTAGTAGATTAGAGACTAAGTGAAAGAAGATATATTATTAAACCAAACCTTTAAAATTCTGAAATTTCAGTATCTTGATAAAATATTGGAGACTAGTTTTTGTGATACTGGATTTAGATTTTGAAAATTTTCAAAGCATGAATGTTGTAGATATGAATGTGTAGAATATATGTCTTTAAGGAAATTTTGCCGAATTCATAATGCGTAAGGAGATATAGGATACTGAGTGTCATTGGATAGGATTAGGGTTTGGTCAGATAAACCCTACTGTGTTTTGCATTTTTAAGTACCTTAAGTTCAAAATTAGAGAAAACTCAAAACTTGAAAGATATTTCCTTATGTCTTATATAAATTTAAGTGAAAACATAATATTATTTGGACATCTATATGTTGAAATATGGATAAATTAGTAGAAGTTGCTCGGGTAAGATTTGTAGGACAAATTTCAGGATGTAGAGTAGAATTAGAAAATTCACCATAATTCGTGTGGTGCCCAGAAAAATCTTAATTTTTAGTATGTTAAACCCTCATATTTTTAAAATTATCAAAAATAATTGAAGAAATTGGATATGTATAACTAGAGATATTAACAAAAGTAACTTGGCTGCCATAAACCAAGTTATAGAAAATTGAAAGAGATAGTTACAATTTGATTCACATTATATGGAATTAAAATGAATTTAGTATTAAGACTATTTAATTGCTCTTGTAGCTTCAAAAGACAAATAAAAAGAAGAAGAGCCATTGGATCATTCCTTTTGCTTATGTTAGAGTGGAAGGTTAAGTTTTTGGAGCTAGAATTGTAAAGATGAGTATGTATAAATGTCATTTTACTTGAAATTAAATCTAATTGAATTTGCCAATGTTCATTGCATTATAGCCTTAATTGATTGGAACCCTAATTTTCCATTTATGTTATATTATTTTATTCATTTAGGGTTCCTAATTTATATCTTTGTTTAACGGAAGCCCAATGATAACCTAATTGATTGAAATACCTAAATTGTTAACCAACATTTAATTTGGGCTAATGTAAACAAGTAATTTCTTTATTATTGTTTTCAATATTTGGCTTGAATATATTCGATTTTTGTTATTGGTGCCTTAAGCACCTTAGTTTACCTAATATCTAAAATTATAGCCATTGGATATGGAAATTAAAATTGTGGCCAAATGCCTCTTTGTTGAATCTTAATATTTACCATTTCACTTCATTGTTTAATTGATCACTTTATTGATAATGCAAACCATAACCTTCTGATAAGTGTTATTGCACCATTGATATTATTGAATTTGACTTTGGAACTTTGCTGCATTGTTAAATGTGAGCCTTTGATTGAATACAAACCTAATGTGCTAGTAACAAACCTACTCACCTGATAAAGTAGGATAATAATTATATCAGGCGTTGTGCATAATGAAATATTTACAGTAGACCCTAACTGAGAGGGTGTTCTCAGTCATACAGTCTGATCACCTTTATGAGTGATAAGCATGCTACCAATTGTAGCCTCTACTTTATACAGTGATTATAAATTTGCCATTATTACAACCCATTTGTTATTGCAAACCATTAGCTATTGCATTCATTTATTGATTGAAATTACCTAGTACACCACCTATATCATTGATTATGATTTCATATCTATATCCATGTTGTATGTTTGTTATTGATTTACAATTTCAATGGCTAATATACCAATTTATTCTTTAATTGCTTAACTATTTGTAAATTATTCTTATTATATTTGTTCACTTCTCTTGTGAGCCTCTTTTTTAAACCTAGCTTCTCAAGTGAAATGATATATATACATTACTCACTAAGTATTATCTCACCCTTTAGTAGTTTATTTTTTTTTTCAGAGGATTGTAGATATGTGTAGTTCCAGCTTCTACTCTTCTTCGGCTGCGAGCCTTTCTTTTCTATGTATAGTCTCCATATTTTGTTGTTTTACTTCTAGAGTGCTCCATGGTTTGTAAAAGGTTAAATAATATTTTGAAATACGTAAATGTTGAAAAATGTTGAACATATGATGTATCCTAATGATATGTGCATTATATTAACCTAGTGGAAATAATTAGTAATGATGGTATGAATGTTGAAATGAAAATATTTGAATTGTGATGAGTGGCTTTTACAATTGAAGTTAAAGGTATAAGAATGAATGTATTAGATGCAAAATTTCTTGTGCAGGTTGAGTTAATTGATTATATGTAAAAGAGGACTTTGGTTCTAAGTGATAGTTGGAAAACAAAGGGAACTACATCGAATTTTCTGTATAAAAATTGTTATTTGCGGTTCTACGGGTTTAGGTGGTCTTACGTCTTTCCATTCCCTTGAACCGTCATATCTCCTGAAGTGGGAGATGTGACACTAATTTTATGTCTACTCTCGTGATTATAAACAATTAATACATACCAATCAAGTTTTATAGAAATCTTTCTTGAAAATATAAAATAGTATTTTTATCTCTAAATAATACATACCTAAATTAAATGTCTTAATAAATTAGTATTATACTTTCACTCTCGCTTATATACCTTTTTAAATACCGAATGATTATCATATACACATGGCATTAAATTTTCCATCAGTACATTAAAAAAAATATTTTACTTTCAAATTACCAACGGATTATTGACAAATCATTTAATGTCATGTGTACTGCAATCCATCGGTATCTAAGATTTAAGCGCCAACTTTTTGCGCCTTTACCGTTACAACTTTACAGATGAACTATTTCATTTTGTAAATATTTTGATAAATAATACATTGTTGTTTAGTCTATAACTACTTGCACTAAAAATTTTCGCCATTGTTTACTGACCTACTATTTTTGTCAGTAATCATCGACCACATCTTGTCATTAAATGGTCAAAAAATAAAAAATATAAATGGAATAACCATTCCATCTATAATATCCATTATTTTGCTTAAAGGGACTAATGAAATTTTAAAATGGATAGCTACTCGATAACGGAATTACTAAAAATTTTCAAAAATTCTTATATTGAAATTGATAGAGGAAAATTGTCATTAGATGATGAGATAATATAGAAAAATTAATTTGGTATTAAAATAGCTCATATTAGCTAATGAATTAATGGAAACAAGGAAGTAAGCTCAGGTACGATACCTAATTTTCACACCTCATAGTCTTTTAGTTTTAATAAATTCTATAGAACTTCGATTTTAAAAAATATTTTTCCCACATCACCATAAAGAAGTAAATTAAAAATATTCCCAAGTAAAAATGGATTTAAGAAAGTGTCTAAAAATCAAATAGAATATAGATGAAAAAGATGAACTTAGGAAAAATGACAAGTTTGTAATAATTAACAAGTTCAAGCTTAATTAAGTCTAATTAATCAAAGATTAACATCCAAAGTCAATATTTTGACTCAAAGAGAGCCGGCCATTTGGAGAGTTTTAGATTAAAAATATTATTTTTTTTTTATTTTATAAATTCAAATTATGCAACTTAGCAATTTATTCACCATAAAAATTATTAAATGAAAAAATGAAGGGAATTATTACATAAGTAAGGTGGCATCATAAATCAATAAATATTTATACTCAGGTGACATCATAAATCAAGAAATATTTATACTAAAATATAAGTATTAAAATTATTATTGGTCAAAAAATTAATGAAAATTCTATAAAAAGAAAAGAAGAAAAAAAATTGTGATAAGCTTCCCCTTCCCTTCCCTCTCCCTTTCTTCCTTTTCCTTTCATCTTTCTCTCCAAATTTCTTTAGATTAAGCTTAGAAAAAGATATTCTTATTATTTGGTAAACTAGCTTTGGTGATTGAAATTGTAGGAGTGAAGGAAAACAAATGTAATTGAAGAAGTTCTTCAAATTTCCTCTAAGGTAAAAAAATTTAAAATTTACTCAAATAATTATTTGTTTAATTTTTATTAATTAAATAGAGTATGAATTAGAGTTATATGATCTGAAATTAGTAGATTAATTAATGGAAATAAGTAGATTAATCTAGTGAAGAAATTGTGAAACATAAAATATTAGGTTAGAGTAATGGAACTAAACCTGAAGAGTATAGAATAAAATGTTATGTCTTAATTTCTATAGGTTTAGGAGCAAAATTTGATAAAATAGGAAATATAAAAGTTGTAGATATGTATTTCTAGATTATACGTCTAGAAGGAAGTTTTGTCAAATTAAAAACTTATCTAGAAATATAGGTTACTGAATAAGACTGGCTAAGATTAGGATTTCTACTAAGAAACTCTATTGAGTTCTGTAATTTTGAAGACCTTAAGGTCAGATTTAGGAAAAACTCAAAACATGAAAAATGTTTATTATGTCTTAAGAAATTTATATCAAAACAGAACAGTATTTGAATACCTACACACTGAGTTGCAAATAAAATAGCAGCGACTGACCGGATAGAATTTATAGAACATAATGCAGGATGCATGACAAGCTTAGAAATTCTACTATAAATTGAGTAGTGCAAAAAAAAAATATATGATCTTTGGATATGTTATAACCTCATATGTCTAGTTTAATTAGAAAAAAAATTGGGACAATTGGATATCTGTAGCTAGAGAAATGAATAAATCAAATGGGGCTACCTGTTGGGATTTAGGCCATAAGGCACAGTGGAAAATCTAAAAAAAAAAATCCCAATCCAAGATCTCTATGTTGATTAAAATCAAAGATTATATTAAAGATTCAAGATCTTTTACCTTTGTATTTGAAACTCTTTCTTCACTTGATCACTAACAAAGAATTGTAGCAAAGCACTATCTTTCCACGAGACGAGAAAAGCCTGACTAGTAATCCACGCGAAGATCAAACAACAAGCCTTTTTGGAAAGAGAAGCCAACAAACCCTTATGTGCAAGTCAAGGGTGTTTCGGCTTGATGAAGAATACAAGGAGTTGGCCGAATTCTTTTGTTGTTTCCTTTCAAGGTTTTTCGGCCAAAAGGATATATTATGACTTCTTATTGACTTAATTACGATCTCATCATATTTATAAGTCTCTTGACCAACTAGGTTTTAATCTAATGGCTTAGATTAAAACGATAGGTTTAATGACAATAATGCCATTAATGAAAAAGTCAAAAACACTCCTTTGACTTTAGACCTATTGATCATATTCTAAATATAATCCTATGGTCCTAATTGAATTAAATACATCATATGCAAATAATTAAATTAGATAATTAATTTAATCACATTAAATTATTGCAAAATCTCCATAATTAAATATATGAATTAAATCTCATTTAATCATAATTTAATTTCCTCTTTCACTTATTGTTTGAA
>CANXYC011403071.1:0-14129 GCA_948193065.1 Aleurites moluccanus
TGCCAATAAAAATTTTCAACCGGGATTATTTCTTTATTTACTGCTCAAATAAATAAAATAAGGCCATTTTCAAGTCTTTAAATTATTTTCTCCTTTTAAATATGATATTAAATCCATAAAATTCCAACGGGCGAAAAATGATCATTTTGCCCCCAGTTCACCGAAAACTCAAAATTTCCTGATTAATTCCAAACAACCTATAAACCACTTCAATGCCTAAAACTAATTCAAATAACATGCATAATCATAAATTTCATGCATAAATACATACCATTAACAATGCAAAAAAGAAAGAAAAAAAATTTCCCCCTCTATTGCCCTTCTAATGGTTTGGGTTAGCTTTTGATTGAGGTGTTACACTGTTATTATAAGCAAACTCTATCAGTGGAAGATACTGATCCCAACTACCTTTAAAGTCCAGAACATAGAGACGTAACATATCTTCCAATGTTTGAATCGTACGCTCTGATTGGCCATCTGTCTGAGGGTGAAAAGCTATACTAAAATGCAACTGTGTACCCAGTGCTTCCTGAAATTTCTGCCAGAATCGGGATGTGAACTGAGTGCCCCTATTCGAAATAATCACTGTCAGAACACCATGCAATCGCACAATTTTGTCAATGTACAACTGAGCATACTGTGTAGTAGTATAGGTAGTCTTTACTTCAAGAAAGTGAGCCGACTTTGTCAAATGGTCTACTATTACCCATACCGAATCATAACCCCTCCGAGATCGTGGTAATCCCACCACAAAATCCATAGTAACCTGCTCCCATTTCTATTCTGGTAACTCTATCTCCTGCAATAAAATAGAGGGCTTATGATGTTCAAATTTCACCTGATGACAAGCTAAACAAGTAGATACACATTGAGCAACATCGCCCTTCATATTCGGCCACCAGTAATGGGCTTTCAAATCATGGTATATTTTTGTTGTACCAGGGTGCACTGTATAAGGAGAGTAATGTATCTCTCACATAATCTGCTTCCGAAGTCCCTTCACATCTGGTACACATAACCTCCCTTTACATCTCAATACCCCTCCATCATCTATGAAATATGGAGCTTTTCCCTCTTGTAACAACTCTCTAATCCGAAGTAACTGCGGATCAACATTCTTAGAGCTTTTAATCTCATCAAGTAACAGTGGTCTCACCTGAAACTGTGCCACTAGTACAGACTGCTGTCCAAATCAAACTGTAGACACATAGCAAATAATTCTCGAAGATCCCGTACCAAAGACCTCTCTGTAGCCGATACATGCGATAAACTTCCCATCGACTTACGGCTCAAAGCATCCGCCACTATATTTGCTTTCCCTGGGTGATAAAATATTTGAAAATCATAGTCTTTTAATAGCTCAACCTACCATCTCTGCCGTAGGTTTAACTCTTTCTGTTGTAAGAGATATTGGAGACTTTTATGGTCAGTGTATATTTCACATTTCACCCCATAGAGATAATGTCTTCATATCTTCAAAGTAAAAATAACTGCTACTAACTCCAAGTCATGGGTGGGATAGTTCACCTCATGATTATTTAGCTGTCGAGATGCATATGCAATCACTTTCCCATCTTGCATCAATACACATCCCAAACCAATTCTGGAAGCATCACAATAAATGGAGAACGTACCAGTCTCAATAGGTAGTGCCAAAACTAGAGCACTCGTAAGATAGTTCTTCAAGGTCTGAAAACTCATCTTACACCTATAAACCCACTGGAACTTTACATCTTTCCTGGTTAGCTTTGTTAGAGGGGAAGCAATTTTTGAAAAGTCCTTCACAAACCGACGATAGTATCTTGCCAATCCAAGGAAACTACGCACTTCCGTCACTGTTGTAGGGTGTGGCTAATTTGCGACCGCTTTAACTTTTTACGGGTCGACTTTAAGACCGTCGTTCCCAATAACATGCCCTAAAAAGGTCACCTCATTCAGTAAGAATTCACATTTAGAAAGCTTTGCAAAAAGCTAATTCTCCCTCAAAGTTTGCAATGTGATTCTGAGATGCTCCTCATGCTCTTCTCTGCTTTTAGAGTACACCAACATATCATCAATAAAGACAATGATGAACCGATCAAGGTAAGGTCGGAATACTCGATTCATCAAATTCATGAAAGCTGCGGGAGTATTTGTCAACCCAAATGGCAGTACCATGAACTCATAATGGCTATATCGGGTTCTGAAAGCAGTTTTCCGAATATGCTCCGCTTTAATCTGCAACTGGTAATACCCTGATCTCAAATAAATTTTTGAGAAGTAGCAAGCTCCCTGCAGTTGATCAAAGAGATCGTCAATCCTGGGTAATGGGTATTTGTTTTTCACGGTCACTTGGTTCAACTGTCTATAATCGATACACATCCGAAGTGACCCATCTTTCTTCTTAACAAATAAAACTGGGGCTCCCCAGGGTGAACTGTTAAGGCAAATAAACCCTTTTTCAAGGAGTTCCTGCAACTGCACTTTTAGCTCTTTCAATTTAGGTGGAGCCATATGATACGATGCAATAGAAACTGGATCAATACCTGGGTATACTTCAATCTCAAACTCTATCTCCCTTTCAAGAGGTAACCCTAGTAGATCATCTGGAAACACATCCGAAAATTCCCTTACAATAGGAATATCATCCAATGCAACTGATGCTTTGGTAGTATCTACTACTGCAGCCAAATAGGTCTCATATCCCATCCGAATCAATTAACTTGCCTCAATCATCGATATTAAACCCGATGCACATCTATTTATTTCCCCCTGGAAGCTAAAGGTCTCCCGATCACCAAGCCTGAAATCTATACGTTTCATAAAACAATCAATCATAGGTTTATGGGCTGTCAACCAATCTATGCCTAGAATGACATCAAACTCAAGCATAGGCAATTCAATCGAATCAGCATATAACACATAATCATATATAGTCACAGCACAATGCTCATATCGAAAACCCATAATGATATTTCTCCCTACGGGTGTAGCAATATCCAATGGTATCGACAATGGTTTCCTATCAATCCCCAATCTCCCGGCATATATAGGTGAAACAAATGAGTGCATGGCACCCGAATCAAATAGCACATAAGCAATATCAAGCTAAATAGAAACCATACCAACAACTATGTCATGAGAACTCTGAGCCTGCTGTGGGGTCATAGCAAAAACTCTACCCTGACCCCTGCCAGTAGCTGACTGGCCAGATGTCTGACCTGCACCTGATGGCCTACCCCTACCGGGTCCCCCTTTGCCCATCTGAACTATCGGCTGAGACCCTGTACTACCTTTCGGCTGCGGAGTCCATATAGGACAATCTCTATAGAAGTGGCCAAACTATCCATACCAGAGACATGCTCCTGATCTCATATGGCACTCCCCAACGTGCCTCCTTCCACAATGTCTACAAATAGGTGGCTTTGAGGTCATTTGTCGGGGCCTACTAGAGCCCTGTGAATAAACAGGAGCAGCAAATCTCCCTCCCTGCTCTCTATACTGGGGTCTTCCCTATCTATGAGATGAAACTAAATGTCCTAACCTGGGAGGTAATCGAACTGACTGCTGCTGTGAAGATCCCTCCCCAGGCCTCTGAAACTCACCACCTCTACCCCTCTTCCTCTGATCTTTCACAGATCTCTCTTCTCTATACTTAGCTTCCATCTGGGCAGCTTTATCAATAACCTTACCCAGAGAGGTAAATTCCATAGCTAGGAGGGCATTAAACAATGGAGCATGCAACCCTCTCCTAAATATGTTAATCAGGTCTGCCTCAGTCAGGGCTATCCTCCTCGCATACTTGCTCAATCTCCTAAATTCCCTAGCATACTCAAGAACACTAAGATTGCCCTAACTCAACTGCTCAAATTTAGCAATGTTCCCTGATCTAAGCCCTTCGGTCAAGAACTCATCCATCAACTGCTGTTTAAACTCAGCCCAAGTTATGGGTCATCACTATGGATATTCTCATCTATGTGCTCATCAAACCAGGTAGAAGCATCCTTCTGTAACAATAAACCCACCAGCTCTATTATTCTGGTATCAGAACAGGGTAGTTTCCTAACAACCTTATCTACCTCATCCACAAAGTCATTGGGATCCATGCCATATTCCCTTACATATGTGGGCAACTGAAACCTCCTAAACTCTGACATAGTCACCCCACCCTTGGGTATAATCCGGTGACCCCTCTGCCTCAAATGATCAACTGGCATTGGGGGTGCCTCAGGCCGTATTTCAGGCTGAATAGGTAGTGGGAGAGGCTGTTGCACTACTGCAGGCTGTGCTGCCAAATGAGTCTATAATATTTGCAACATTTCCCTCCTAAACTCCTGTGTCTCCTACCTCCAAGGTGCATCCCCCGCCATAAAAGATTCAGTGCGCCTACGACTCCTAGATGGTTCAATCGCTTGCACCAAGGCATTAGAGGCAACTTCCGCCTCACCACTCAACTCTTTATAATCCCTCTCAATCGCAGGAAAATCCGGTCCTGTAGTGTGCTGAGACATCCTCACACACTATAAGAAAACACAAAATCAAATTAGAAAGAGTAATTTCATATCGGTACGCAAAATATAAACAATGACGATGACTGTACTTTAACGATATACAAATACTTATGCTCCATGGTACAAGAGTTATATATATATATATATATATATATATATATATATCATGCTTACATTATAAAGCAAACAAAACCTATGGCTCTGATACCACCTTTGTCACGACCCAAACCAAGGAGCCGCGACGGTCCAAGGGTACAAGATCTGCCTGAGGCTACCAGTACCATGATGAACCCCTGATTCAACATATCTAATACTCAAAACTCTATTCACTCTAAAAGCTCATATATCATCCTAGTTCATTTATATTATACTATATTATTCCTCATGCCAATTCCCATACATATACATTATGCCAATGTCCTGCTGAAAATCCGACAGAGTTTCCTCTGTATTTTTAACATGCCAATTTACCAATTTATCAATTAAGCACTTCCAATATCATTTCCCAACTCAACTTCATCTCAACTTCATCAATTCATTCATACTTCTCAAATCACAATATAACCATTATCATATCATACTTGTTATAATACCTAAAATAGGCAACTAAATCAACATCCACACATAGATAATTACATACACACCTAATCTAATTACTCATACTTTAGATTACAGTACCATGGAGCTACTAGACAAATTTTTGGAATAAAAGATTAATCCATAGCATTTACATAGATGTGTCAAATGTCCACGATGGGGAAAGATAAGCCTGTGAAACTCGGACCTCACCATCACCTGAAAAGATTTACAACTATGGGGGTGAGTATAAAATACTCAATAAGTAATTATATACAAATATGCATGAGAATTTTATACCATTTAGGCTGAACTGAAACCTGAAAAGGTTAGTAGCAATATAGCCAAGGATAGAACCAATAGTGCTGAGAATATGTGGTACAAGTGATGAACTATAAGTATGGCAATATGAAATGTTCAAAATATGGTGAACGATAATAACATGAAGTATGAGTCACATTACATATGATACAACAGGTAAATAGGGCCAATATGTCCAATATGCACAATTGTGCTAACCAATATATATGTGGCGCGAAACCAATAGTTACGTAAGAGTGATCGGCTCTCACGACTAGAGAATATAAATCCCCTCTCTAGCAAGGATCAAATAGATACTAGTGTGCACACGGTCGACGGATAATCCCGCTACCCCATCGTAGTAGCCCTGTTATGTTATCGTATGCAAAAGTCTCATATAAGGGATATAGAATCATAAATATAGCTCAATTTCACATATAACAAATCATTTTCACATCATATATATCAAATTGGCATACTGGCCAAAGTTAAGAAATGGGCCCTCCGGGGCCCAGTTTCGCTATCACAACTGGCAAGTCAAATTACGGGTCCGTTTTAGGATTTTCGAGGAGTTTCTGGTTCTCTATATTAGAAACACATTTAGATGGACTATTTGATATCAATTTGAAGCTTAGGGATACGGGAAAGGATTGGGCCAAGTATTGGGTCAAAACACTATCTAGGTTTCAAATTATAACAGACGAAAGTTTAGGACAATTTAGGTCAGTTCAGAGGGTCATTTTAGGTACTAATTTGACATTGCAAATGGAACTAGGGCTTTTAAGTATCTAATCAATTCAAATGCATATGTTATAAATGCAATAATTGTATATAAAAACTTACTTCCAAAATGTAGCTAAGGAAAGAAGCCCCAAGCTAACCCGTCGACCCCCTAACGGTTGCGGCGACTGCCCGACTGGTTCCTTCCTCGGGAGGCTCTCCTATTATTATATATTTACTTTCCGTAAGACTTTGAATCATCATAAATACACACAATACACATCAAATATACACATATATACACACAATAGTCACATTCCCTATCAAATGACAAATTTACCCTTTATGCACATATAGGCCATTCGGCCAAAACCAATCTTGGGCTACCAATATTTAAAGCTCAAATTCCTTGTACAATACATAAATTCATACACATATTAACATATTAAAATAAGTTTGGGCTTACGTTCAAGTCTAGGTTTCATGCCAAAGCATTTTGAACTTTATAGGTCATAAAGACCTAAACACATTTCAAACTCATAACAAGCATACCAATCTCTTCCTATATGCTACAAATACCTATCAATTAACCATATCATATACACCTATCAAATTGCACACACATTTAACTCATAATCCCTAATTTTAGCTCAATACCATTCGGCCCAAAGGGGCTAAATCACCAAAGCTCAATTTTTCCAATCCAACCTCATAATTCAACAATTAAACACATTAATTGAACACTTCTAAGTATAATTACATAAAATCAAACCTAATTCCTCATGCTTGCCCTAATTAGGTTCGGTTTTAGTGGTTTTTCTCAAATCAATTATTAATTCTTCAATTAGACTTACAATTAACTAATTCAAGTAACCAATTATACACCTAAACAACCAATTTCACTAAAACTAAACAAATTCAAACTTTCCCCCAAATTAAGCATTCGGCCAAAGGGGGCTTTTCTTCCCCCTCAATTTTTTTTTTTCAATTTAAGGTTCCAAAAGTCAATTCACTATATCAATTAAAGGTTTAAACACTCAATTGTAGAATTTGTGAAGAAATTCCACATTAAAACCCTAATTCCCAATTCGGTTCATGGTCCAATCCAAAAATTGAACTCCAACTCATGATTAAACATTCAATTCACATCAATTTAATCCATTAAACATCATTTATACAATCAATTATTCAATTAAAGCATCAAAATCATTTTCCCTTAATTTTCGCCCAAATCAATTCGGCCATCATGGAAATTACACAATAGATGCTTACTTTCTCAATTAAACCATTCAAATCAACATTTAATTACTAATAAACTATTAAATAACTAGAAATTTGAACTTACCTACACAATTCCTTAGGTTAGCCGAACCCTAGCCCTTAAATGTTACAGCCAAAATGAAATTGAAACTTGGTTTGAAGAAATGGAGGATATGAGATAAATATTTCTACTAAAGCTTAGAAAGAAATCTCCAAAAGCTTCAAAAATCAACAATGGCGGAACCAAGAAGGATGAAGAAGAAGAAGTTCTCTTCTTTCATTTGATGCACACAGTTTTCTTGAATGGGAAAAGGAAAATGCAGAATTCTTTAGCTTATTTTAATAGATAGTGGAGTTTTGCCATGCAATATAGTACAACCCATCTCATAAAGCACACTTTAGAACCTACACGTGCATCCTTTAGATTGAAATGCACCAATACTTTGTTCCATTGTATCTAGATGAGTAAAAGTTCTATTTACTCCTCCCTCTTACTCTTTTACTCCAATTGGGTCCTTATTAATTATCAATTAAATCCCTACGTTTTATTTCCATTTGCAATTAACTGTGATTATTTTTGTAACCCAATTTCGCTATTTTATTTTATTTTATTATTATTATTTTATTTTTCCCAAATAATCAATTAACAATCAAACACACATGTAAGCACATCAAATTAGTTCCAAATAAATAAACAAAAATTCTCGAAGGTTTTTAACTATACTAGGCTCGGTGAGGACTTGGTGTTAGAATTCAAGGTATGCTTCGGGTAATGAAGAGTTGTCTTAGGAGAAGTTTAAAGAGTTGGTTCTTAATGAGTTTCTTCTATAGAGTGTGAGGGATGCTAAGTCCATTGAGTTTGAGAGGTTGGTTCAGACTCCTGGTATGACTGTTTCAGAGCATGCAAAGAAATTCAATCAGTTGAGTAAGTTGGCTCTAGTTTTTGTGCTTACAGAAGCAGCACAAATTCTAAGGTTTCGTAGAGGACTTCTAGCTCCATTGTTTAAATTTTTGGCTTCCCTTGAGTTTGACTTTTACTCTAAGCATGTGGATAAGGCTAAAGTAATAGAGAATATAGAGATGGAGGTTAGATCATAAAGGGAAGAGAAAAAGAAGGCAAAGATTAGAAGTTCCTCCAGGCAGGATAGCGGGATAAAGAGCATGAATATCTCTCACTAATCGGCTTCCCAAAGTGGATATAGAGGACCTTTAGGGAGATCACAGTAGAGAACAAATCCCTCTAGATTCGCTTCTCATATGAGTTATGGTACAGTCAGTTCTGCACCATCTAGGACTTTTAATCCTCTTTGTCCTACGTGTGGTAAGCTTCATAGAGGACCTTGTTTCTTTAGGTTAGGTGCATGTTATGGATATGGACAGCATGGTCATTTGCTTAAGGATTGTCCATAACCTTCTTTTGGAGCTAGACCCCAGTCTTCTCAGACTATAGTTCAAATAGTTAGGGAGAGGAGTGTTGGTCAGCAGTCCGGCATAGGCCGTGGTATTTTTGGTAGGACTCCAGAAGCTGGTAGAGGTTCAGGTCAGACTTTTGGACAAGCTACCAGTCAGGCACCTATGGGAAGAGGTAGAGGAAGAGTGTTTGCTCTTATGCAGCAGAAACTTTTAACACTGTGGTCACAGGTATTCTTCCTATTCAGGCTTTGAATGCTAGGGTGTTGTTTGATTCAGGAGCTACGCATTCATTTGTTTCTTCATATTTTGCTAAGAAATTGAATGTGCTATGTGAATTACTTAAGAATGCTTTGGTAGTATCGACTCCTTTAGAGGAACAGATTGAAGTTCATGATTTTTATCCATCTTATGTGGTTAGCATAAGTGGTAAGTGTTTAGAAGTAGATTTGATTGTGTTGCTTGTGTTAGAATTTGATGTGATTTTGGGCATGGATTGGTTGTCCAAGTATTATGCAACCATAAATTGTAATGGGAAGAAGTTAGTCTTCAAGCCACCTTCGGGTGAGGAGTTTGAGTTCCAAGGGGAACGAAGTGAAGCACCATATAATATAATATCAGCCTTAGGAGTAAGGAGATTAATGAAGAAAGGATGCCAAGGATATTTGACTTATGTCCAAGATACTCAAAAGAAAGTGAAAGGTTTGGAGCAGATTCTTGTTGTTAACGAGTTTTCGGATGTATTTCCTGAAGAGTTACCTGGTTTGCCACCAGATAGAGAGATAGAATTTGGTATTGAGTTGCTATCTAGCTCAAATCCAATTTTTATTCCTCCATATCGTACGACACTAGTAGAATTGAGATAGTTAAAGACTCAATTACAAGATTTGCTTGACAAAGGATTTATCAAACCTAGTAGTTCATCATGGCATGCACATGTACTCCTTGTGAAGAAGAAGGATGGTTTTATGAGATTATGCATAGATTACAGATAGTTCAACAAGGCAACTATCTGGAATAAGTATCCTTTGCCAAGGATAGATGATTTATTTGATTAGTTTCAAGGTGCAAGTCATTTCTCTAATATAGACTTGAGATCAGGTTACCATCAATTGAGGATTCAGAATGAGGATGTGCTAAAGACAGCTTTTCGAACAAGATATGGTCACAATGAATTTCTAGTATTACCATTTGGATTGACTAATACACCAGTTGCATTTATGGACTTGATAAACTGAGTCTTCAAGCCATTTTTGGACAAGTTTGTCATTGTGTTTGTTGATGACATTCTTATGTATTCTAATAGTGAAGAAGAGCATAGGGAACATCTTAGGATTGTGTTGCAGACTTTGAGAGAGCATCAGTTGTTTGCTAAACTTTCAAAGTGTGAGTTTTAGCTTGAGAGTGTGGGCTTTCTAGGGCACATAGTGAGTAAGGATGGGCTTGAAGTTGAACCTAGAAAGGTGGATGCAATTTTTAGTTGGCCTAAACCCACAAATGTTTGAGAAGTTAGAAGTTTATTGGGTTTGGCAGGTTACTACAGAAGGTTTGTTCAAGACTTCTCCAAGATTGCAACTCCTTTGAGTAAGCTTACCCAGAAGCAAGTGAAATTCCTATGGATAGATGTATGTGATAGGAGTTTCCAAAAGTTAAAGACTTGTCTCACCACGGCACCTATCTTAGCTTTGTCGTCTAGTGAAGAAGGATATGCGGTGTATCGTGATGCATCGAGAGTAGGGCTTGGTAGTGTGCTTATATAGCATGGTAAGGTGATAACCTATGCTTCTAGATAGTTGAGGAAGCATGAGGTGAATTATTCAACACATGATCATGAGATGGTTGTAGTTATGTTTGTCCTGAAGATATGGAGACATTATATGTATGGAGAGAAGTGTGAGATCTTCATTGATCACAAGAGTTTGAAATATATATTTCAGTAGAAAGATCTTAACCTTAGGCAAAGAAGGTGGATTGAATTGCTTAAAGATTATGACTGTGAAATCTTATTCCATCCAGGAAAAGCTAATGTAGTGGCAAATGCATTGAGCAGGAAGTCTTTGGGAAGCTTAGCCTATATCCAAGTGAGTAGAAGATCATTAGTAAGGAAAATACAGAGATTGCATGATATGGGAATCAGTTTGGATTTGTCAAATTCATGAGTGCTTTTAGCATATTTCCAAGTCAAGCCGGTTCTCATTGATCAGATTAGAGAAGCTCAAGAAAAAGATCCTCAGTTGGTAAAGCTAAAGAACAATGTGAGATCATAGAAAGCTCCAGGATTTGTTATGACCGATGGCATATTGAGACATGGTAACAGGTTATGTGTTCTGGCAGTTGATGGTTTAAGGATATGATTCTTAAGGAAGCACATCATGCTAAGTATAATGTGCATTTAGGTGCAACGAAGATGCACCATGACATTAAAATACCTATTGGTGGAGTGGAATGAAAAAGGATGTTGCTGAGTTTGTGGCAAGATGTTTGACTTGCCAACAAGTGAAATTTAAGCATCAGAAACCTTCGAGACTACTTCAATAGTTACCTTTGCCAGAATGGAAATGGGAGAGAATAATCATAGACTTTGTTGTAGGGTTGCTAAGGACTTCAAGTGGGCATGACTTAATATGGGTAGTTGTTGATAGATTGATAAAGTCAGCTCACTTTTTGCCACTCAAGACAACTTACACAGCTTCTCAGTATGCACAGATATATGTTGATGAGGTAGTTAGACTCCATGGTATATCGGTTTCCATCATATCCGATAAAGGTACCCAGTTTACTTCAAGGTTTTGGCAGAAATTATAAGAGTCTTTAGGTACTCAACTTGATTTCAGCACAGCTTTTCATTCGCAGATGGATGGGCAGTCAGAGAGAACTATCCAAACTCTAGAAGATATGCTAAGGATGTGCATTCTAGATTTTGGAGGAAATTAGGATTAGCACTTGCCATTAATAGAGTTTGCCTACAACAATAGCTATCACTCGACTAGTCAGATATCTCCCTATGAAGCTTTATATGGTATAAGGTGTAGGTCTCCTTTTTGTTGGGATGACGTGGGAGAGAAACATATCGAAAGGCCTGAATTGATTCATTATACAATAGAGAAGGTTCCACTCATAAGGGAATGATTGAAGACAGCCTTCAGTCGATAAAAGAGTTATGTTGATCCGAGGAGGAAAGACCTTCAGTTTGTAATTGGAAACTTAGTATTCTTAAAGGTCTCACCTATGAAAGGAGTCTTAAGGTTTGGTAAGAAGGGTAAGTTATCTCTAAGGTACATAAGACCATTTGAGATTTTGGATAAGGTTGGAGAGGTTTCATATAGGTTAGCCTTGTCACCAAATTTGGACAGTGTGAATCCAGTATTCCATGTGTCAATGCTTTGAAAGTATGTGGCAGATTCTTCTCATGTGTTGCAAACTCAAGCAGTAGATCTTAGCAAGATTTGACTTATAAAGAGGTTCCTGTGGCAATTGTTGATAAAATGATAAAAAAGTTGAGGAACAAAGAGATAGAAATGGTTACGGTCCTATGGAAGAATCAAGTAATGGAAGAGTGAACTTGGGAAAGTGAGCAAGCTATGCGAGCTAAGTATCCCCACATATTTCAAGTTTAAGGTAAGTTCTTTAAATTTGAGGACTAATTTATTTAAGGGGGGAAGAATGTAATACTTGTTAAAATTTTTCTTTTATGCCTGTTTGTTGAGATGATTGTGGATAGATTAGTGTTTTGAGAATTTCAGAACCTGTGTTAAGAAGGATTTTGTGAGTCAGTTTTCATAATCTTAAAGGAATAATTTGGAATAGTGTAAAACATAAAAGTTATATATTTATATCTTATCTTTCAGTTTGTAAAACCATTTTATAAAATTTTGTGTGTGTTAGGAGATATGCTTCCTCGACCAGAACTTGTCTAGTTCACTATTTCTTGTAAAAAGTCTGAGTATGTTTATTTATTTTGAGAATGTTAGATACTGAGTGAGTCAAAAGTGTAAACATGTAAAATATTCCTTTATGTGTTATTTAGAGGTTTGTAAAATTTCAAGGATATTGGAGAATTTTATCTCAAGAGAGAGCTCATTGAATCAGACCTGCTCAGACAGTACTTGGAGAGTAAAGTCAGGATAAAATTTAGAAGTTCACCATAAATTATGTAAATCTCATTTTGATCAGAATTTTGCATATGTTTGACCCTTAAGTGTCTATTTTAAGTGAAAAAAAAAGAATCTAGGAGTTTGGATTTCTGTAGCTTATTTGCGAGCTAATTTAGTGCGAGTTGACGAGGAAGGTTTTCCAACTCAGCAGAAATAGGTAGTGTGAGTTGGATCCTCGATTTCGAGGTGGATAAAGGCTGATCAATCTGGAGAGGTAAACATAAAGTTGTATCCCTATGTGTCTAACTTAACTAAAAAAATAATCGAGGCATTTGAACTTCTCTAGCTCATTCGCGAGCTATTTTAGTGCGAGCTGGCGAGGTGGCTGGCAAGGCAGGACTCCAGCTCGCCAAAATGGAAAACACAGTGAAGTAGGTCAAAATTTGAAAATTCACCATAAATCAATTTGGACACCTTTTTATCTGAATTTTGGATATGTGGTAGTCTCAGATGTCTAGTTTAAGTGGCAATAAAAAGCAAGGCAATTGGAGTTCTCTAGCTAAAAATCGATATAGATTAGTGAGAGCTGCTGAAGAAGAAATTGGGAAAGTGGAATTTGGCGAAGTGGAAATTGGAGAAGTGGAAATTGGCAATTAAGGATTGGTGAAGTGGAAATTAGTGAGGAAGGATTTAAGTGAGGCAGTAGCTTATTTAAAAGAGAAGCAGTAGCCTTTTTTTTTTTTCACGATAACTTCTTCTCTTTTCTTTCTTTCTTCTTAATTTCTTCTCCTATCTCTCTCTAATCTGTTCCATTTATTTTCTAATGCATTAATACTCAGAATTAATGGATTAAATCATTAAATTAACACATACAAAGGCTTTGATCATCATTTTCAGGTTAAGATCCTTCAAGGAATTATTTTTTTGGAGAAATAAGGTGATTTTCTCCTAACTTCATTTTCTTTTTAGATTAAGATTTTTGGTAGTTAGAATAGTTATTTTTGAGTTATATAGAACCTATTATGAGCATTTAAGGCTATTAATTATAATTAATATGGAAGATACAGGAATTTATGAATTTTGATGAATAGTGATATGAATAGTAATTATGTTCTTATTTTTCAAATTTTCTTTAAGAGATAAATTAAATTGATGTTAGGAAACAATAATAGAGATTATAAGATGGTTAAAATTATAAGGAACCATATTATGTATTATTAATTGAGGAAACCCTAATTTGTAGAATTTGGGGATTTTGATTAGGCTTGGACAATTCAAG
>CANXYC011403539.1:0-16684 GCA_948193065.1 Aleurites moluccanus
TTTAAAAAAAAAATTATGACCTAAAATGTATCACAGGTTAAGTAATGAATGTAATTGTTTAAGCATGGGTTCTTCGTGGTACTGGTGGCTTAGGCATTACCTGTACCCTAGGACCGTCATAGTCTAAAGTTAGGCTGTGACAGTAAGTGGTGGTGCTGCCATGGAGGCATAGCCCTACCGCCAATGACAATTGCTGTTGCCACCAAGCTTGTTATGATCCTTATGTTATCCAACTCACCCGATTTATAGTGGTTTGACTTTTGATTGACGTCAATCAGTTTGGAACAATATGATTTGTCTTAATTAAAGGGAATTTTGACTTCTAATTGATTTCCCTTCAGTCCGGCGTGGCTTGAGTATGCTTGAGTGTAAAATTACATGTTCACAGCTGCCTCTCATCATGGTTACTTTCCTTGGGAAGTAATCATGATGATAATGACTATAGGCTACCACAATCAGATTGTGTAAAAAGATCCTAAGGTTATCCTAGGAGGGGTCTAATAAGATCCTAATGATACCCTTACGAAGGTCTGAAAAGATCCTAAGGATACCCTTAAAAAGGTCTTGTCGTAAAAAAAAAAAGTATTTTTTTGCCAATGGAAGCATGAGCTTAAAATGATTTTGGATTTGCCAAGGGTTGCTTGGGCTTAAAATGATTTTGGATTTGCCAAATGTTACTTGGGCTTAAAATGATTTTGGATTTGCTAAGGGTTACTTGGGCTTAAAATGATTGTTGCTTGGGCTTAAAATGATTTTGGATTTGCTAAGAGTTACTTAGGCTTAAAATGATTTTGTTTTGCTAAGGGATGTATGGACTTAAAAAAAATTTGGATTTGCTAAGGGTTGTTTAGGATTAAAATAATTTTGGGATGGGTTCGACTTTAGATATCTTTACAAGTTAGAGATGAAATGTGACTTCTGAACCTTTAAGTTAGAGGAAATGATGCGTGGCTTAGGAAATTTTTCCAAATTTTGAAGAAATAATATGATGCAATTTAGGATGCCTTAAATTTGGAAAGAGTTTGATGAGATGCATGGTCCTAACTCTATGCTAGGTTAGAAATGAAAACTTAAGCTATCTTAGGACAATCATTTTTTTTTTTTTGAAAAAGCAAACCTAATTTCATTCTAGTTTGAAATATGCAATTGCCATTGGAGGGTTTGATAAGTTTTGATTGACACAAATTGAGACTCTGAGTCTTGTATTTGCTTCCTATTTCTAGTATAGTCATACAAAAATTGTGAATGATTTTTTTTGGATTGGATACCTTGAACTAGTGAAAGATTGTTATAAATAACTATGGGGTTAAGATGACAATGTATGAAGTGCATGCTAAGTCTAATGCATGTTTTGACAAATTTAATACCTTGAACCAGTGAAAGGCTGATCTAAATTGTAAGGTGACAATTTATGAAAAATGTCAGATTAATGATTGATGTTTTAGTAGGATGCCCCACTTTTGGAAAAAGGATAACCTAGCTATCTAAAAGGATTTTGGCATGTTGTTTGGTCTTGGCTTAGGATTTGGTTGAAAGGATGAGGTCATTTTAACTTGGGCTTTCCAAGGGTGATTTGGACTTTTTATAGAGATGACTCATTTTTATGGGGGATCATGATTTGAAGAGATGGCCCATTTTTTGAGAATGATGTAAAGGTAACAATGTAAAGGTAAGATTTTGGCAATGCTACTGGTTGAATCCACATTCAGTTTAAGTCGTGTATACTAGATTGAGGATGATGCCATGCTCAATCTTGGTTTAAAGATTAATTTGGAAGGCTGAGGTCGGATATTACGTAAAGTTTATTTTTGGAAGGCTATGGTCAAGTTTAGCCTTAAGGTTGAATAGTCCTATCGGATTTGTCCAAGCTATTTTTGGAAGGCTATGGTCAAGTTTAATCTTAAGGTTAATTGGTCCAGTCAAATCGGCTGAGATCAACTATGGTAAGGATAATGGTCAATTTTTTCATGGAGTTTGGTTGGTCTTGTTAGATCAGCTGAGGTAAGGTCATGGTCAGATTGGACTTGAGATAGTTTTTAGATTAGATGAGACTTTGCACTACTTAGATAATTGTTGTAGGACTAAAAGGCTCTGGTCAGCTAACCTGGTTATCCTGAATGTAAGAACTCCTTCTTTTATCAATCTTTTTCTACTTAGGTCCCTTTCTTGATTTATGAGTTCTGCTTTTAGAATGACTTAGGTCTAGCTAAGGGATTATCTTAAGACAGTGAGTACTTCGGATAGGTTTCCCTATTATGCTTCTAGGTGCCGTATGAGCAAGACCTTAATCCGTTTTGATTCTTATAGAGAGTGGATTGCTTATCTTTTGGAGTTGGATCCAGAGAATTTTCTATGGTATTGCCTAGGGTATGGGATTGACCACCTTTTATTAGGGAACTAGGATCATAGGGTAGATGGGTCAGTCTTAGGGGATTCGACCAGATGGGTTTATTTTTCTTACATTACTAATCACTAGTATAACAACCCTGACCATAATGAATGGTTGAAAGAGAGCCATGCACTTTGTTAGACTAGCTGGTTTATCAGATAAGTTGGAGGGGTATGATGCTTGGTTTATTATATCTATTTGGCCTATTAGGAAGATTAGGCGGGTTACCTTGATAAAGGATTTGAAGGTAGGGATGAAGATAGATGGTACACCTAATCCCATGACTGACGCAGAGGCATCAGCTGGTGGAATGATAGAGATGACAAAGATGAATTTGTCTGATGAGAATGATGATAGGAGACTGGTAAGAGAGGTGACTAGAGGACAGTTGGCACTAGAGATTCTTTGAAAACAACTGCAGATAGATATTAAGATAGAGTAGTTGGAGATAGACATGCAAAAAGGCCAACTGATGATGATGATTCAAATGATGACAGGGACATCCATTCTAAGAGGAGGAAGACTCGCAGTTCGGATTCCTTTTTTTTTTTTTTTTATTTTGTCCGCCTAGGATTAGATAGGATTTTTGTCTTGATTTGGAATGTTTTTGATATAGGTTTAATAAAACGAGACAGGAATTTGACTTTGACATTGGTTTAGGATTTTATGACTTGAATAAAATGAAATAGGAGTTTGATTTTTATGATTGGAATGAAACGAGATAGGAGATTATTTTTGACATTGACCATGATGAAAGAGATAAGATTTATAATTTATACCTTTTGAATTCCTGTCAAATTAAAGTTAACTAAAATGAGACATCTTTTTTTCTTCTTTTTCTTTCTTTTTTTTTTTTTCTTTTCATCTTATTATTGCTCTAATTTTTGCCAGAGTCGCCTTTTCAGGTTTTCGACTTGCCGAGCTGCTCTAATTTTTGCCTAAACTGCCTTATTCAGGTTTTCAACTTAGCGAGTAAGAGTCAATTAATCTTGGCACAAAAAATGCTAATTTTATTATGATTTAGACCGTACCCAAAATGGGTTGCCTACGTCTCTCTGTAACACTTATTCATAATTAATTTTTTTCTTTGAGAGAATCAAGTCCTCATAGTTCTGTTTATATGACTCATTTATATTACATAAAATATCTTTTAATTGGTATAGATTACATAGGTTTGCAAACTCATTCCAATTCATGTCTATGAGTACGGCTCCTCCACCTAATAGGATCCTTTTAAGCTCATAGGGGTCAGTCCAATTAGGTCAAAACTTTGTATTGGATTGTGAATCGAAGCTCTGATTTTCTTCAAATCCAAGCTTCCTTCTTCCAATCCTTTATTAGTCACCCTTTTGTTGAAATGCCTGGCCAACCTTTATTGATTACCTTGAATCTGATACAAGGCATCCATAGAGTTCTGCTGATCATGATACCCTTTTGATCCATTCTACTTCATCTAGCTGACTTTCGCGCATGACTCTGGTAAACTGGGTTTACATCTCAATTGGGAGGATTGCTTTCATATCATAGACTAAAGAATAAGGAGTTACCCCTTTTGGAATGCGAATGGAGGTCTAATATTCCCATAATGCATATGGAAGATGTTCTTGCCAATTCCTGCGGCAGGTGATCATCTTTTGCAGAATAGTCTTGCGAGTCTTGTTTGCTACTACAACTACCTCCTTCGTTTGAGGATAGTAAGGCGAAGACTTGTGATGTTGGATCCTCTTGAATAGATTAACTACTTCCATCTACACTCATCTTTTACTTGTTCTTTAGCAGCTTGGCAATTTTTTCATTTTCAATTTCTGCTTAACAAGCTTCACATGCTCTTAAGTTGGAATCTTGTGAACTGTAATGCTTGAATCAATTTCAGTCATATCCTTAGGTTCCTATGCAATACAGTATTTAAATTCTAAAATCTTTTGGGACAACAAGCTATGATATGAAGATGTAATATTTATGAATTTTGGATCATCTTTTGTGTCAAAATTAATTGATTTTTTTATTTTCTTTATTATTTATTTCATTCTCTTTTGATATCTCATTTTGATTGGATTTATGAAAAGAAAAGTCTGACAAAAGAATATAAGAGGAAAAGACAAATATTTTATTATGAGCAAAAGGTCCATGTGTTACATCAAAATTAAAAGGAAGACCAAAAATGTCTTATACAAACACAAGACTAGAAAAAGAAAACAATGACTTAGATGACTCGAACTTGGATGACTCAGACTCAAGTTCAAACTCGGACGACTTGGACTCCAGCTTGGTATCATCAAGGCAGGCTATCTCACATAATACCAATTTATGGTGAGGGAAAGAATAGTTGGAATAGGGTATGCTTCTATTCTAGGACAATACAAAGATCATCAGGGATGTTGGATTCTGGCTGGGCAGGGAGAAGGATTCTCATTTTCAATGAGATCTTGGATTTTGTGCCTTAAGTTTTTGCACATGTCAGTTTTATGCCCAAGGCCTTGGTGATATTTACATTATTCATTCATGTTCCAGCTTTTGGGTAAAGGGTTTAGAGATGATCTTGGTTCTAAAGGTATGATCAAATTGGCTTCTAATGCTTCCTTGTATATTAAGCTCAAAGGCTTACCTAAATCAATAAACTTCCTTTTCTCCAATTTAATGGTAGCTACTCCTTTGCCTTCCTGCATAACACCCTTGGAAATGGAAGTGTCATGTTGTTTATCCCTTTTCTTCACTAGGCAATTTTGCTCAAGCATAATGGTACTGCACCTCTCAGACTTTTCCATTAATGTGTGGGTAATAATTTTGCTTCCCAGAAAAGGATTTAAGGAAACAAAAGGGGTATTGTTTGTGTTTGCAGACGTGTTGGTGCTGCCCAGGTTAGTATTAGATATAGTTGATGAGTATGATTGAATGGGGTTGGCTTGATTTTGGTTCCCTCACATCACCAATAATGGTCTGATGTTGGAAGTTTATGGTATTGACCACATAGTCTATTGCATTCAGAAAACTAGATTGTTGGGCAGCTATGTTTTTATTGAAGCTGGTCTGCTGAGCGATTAATAATTTGTCAAAGTTGGCTTGTTGAGCATCTAGGGTAGACTTAAGAACAACTTGAAAATTTTCCTTATGTTTCTCGAAGAGAGTGGTGAAAAGTGTAGTTATGGCCTCAGGATTGGTTTTCTTAGTCGTGGGTACCTTATATGAAAGGAAAGGGAAAAGGTCAGTTTATGAGTTATTAGTAGAATAAGTGTGCAAGTTTGTTATACACAATGACAAGTAGGTTGTATCATAGAAAAGTGAATGACTTTCGAGAAAAAGAAAGGATTCCTCTTAGTTAGGTGTGTAGAACTCACAATGTGATGGGTCAGATCCATGGGTTGAGTTAGGCATAGGTTTAGTATGAATTTAACAAATCATTTTTGGTCGATTTACTTAGCAAGACAGTGGGATAGTGGGTTAGTTTAACTAGTAAGGGTAAATAGGATAGTGGGTTGGTTTGACTGTTTTGGGGTTCTATTTTGGATTTTGGGTGAGTGTGGGTTAGGCTCTTTGTTATGGACACAGGTTTGATTTGGTTCGATTTTAGGTTACGGGTTTAGTTCAGACTAATTTCAGGGTAATGGATTTGCTTCACTGGTACAAGTTAGGTTTGGTAAATGTTTAGTGGATTGGTTTCACTATTCGGGTTGGATATATAGGCTTATAACAATTTTTCATGGTTTTCTGTTTAGTGGGTTAGGTTCATTGATTGGATTTTAACAAGTTAAGTTTCTACTATTTAATTGTAAGTGGGTTTGGTTCACCGGTACAGGTACAGGTCAGGTTTGTTCTATTTACTGTAAGTGGATCTGGCTCACTGCTTGCGGACATGGTGATGTCTTAGTAGGTCAAAGTGTATTTCAGGCTCTTTTTTTTACAGTGTTTGAGTAATTTTCTTTTTGGGCTTGAAGGTGAAGACCATCTCTATTTGGGTGAAGGTAGTTTCTATTTAGGGTTTGGAAGTATTTTAGGTCCATATTTGTTTTGGGTTTTGGAAGGATTTTGGGTGTAGGACATTCTTGTTTAGGATGAAAGCCAGTTTTGTTTAGGGTTTAAGGATTCAGGTCCACCTTTGTTAATGGTTTAAGGATTAAGGTCCATCTTTATTCAAGGCTTAAGGGTTCAGGTTCACCTCTGTTTAGGGTTTTAAAGGTTCATTTCCATCTTTGTTTAGGGCTTAAGGGTTTAGATCCGCCTTTGTTTAGGGCTTAAGGTTTAGGACTCAAGGTTTCTAAGTCTTAGAGTAAGGGATAAAAGTTTGTAGGACTTAAAGTTTATAAGCCTTAGGGTAATGGTTAAAAGTATTCAACATGATTGTAACAATTATTCAATGTTTAGTTTGATCCTTATCCAGTTCAAGGTATCACTTAGACTTTATTAGTATATAATACATGCTTTATGCATTATGAATGTATGTTAAAAATTATTTCATGATCATGGCTTGAATTATTTAGGGTGTACAAAACCTAGAGTCTGAGTTCTAAATTCATTATATGAAGGCTAAGTAGCTTGGATTAAGGATGCCCGTCACACTAGGGTAGTAATATACTTAACCATATATGAGTCAAAGTGTAACACCCAAGAAAAATCAATGAGACTTTAGTGAATCGGAGTATTGGAAAGTAATGATTAGATAATGATAAGAATTGAAAACCTAAAAACAGTTCTATGAAAATAGTTATATAAGCTAGAATAAATCATTTGCAGATTTGACGAATTTAGTAAATGAGACAAAATAGACAGTATGATAAATGTTAGACAGACACAAGTGACTTGAGTTAATGAGAATTAATCAAATCAGTAAGAGAAAATGATTAGTCAAGTAATGAAAGTTAAGGAAAAATTCAGTATGGAGATTAAAGGCTTAAGAGTAAGTGATTGTAGAGACATTGATAGACTGTTAAACAGAGTAAATGAGAGTCAATATTGGATGATTAATAATGAAGAAAAGCTAATTAGAAGTTGATTAGAATGAAAAGAGGATGAAGTAGCAAAGGACTAAGGTGATTAGGAAGGAAAAGAAAAATTTCCAAATTAATGAAAAAGAGACCCACCAATTTTGTCACCTTTTACATAAGTTAAAAAGCCAAAAATCTATATCTTATTTTACAAGTGTGGGTTGGTCATGCATGATCAATTTAGCCAAAAGTTTTATTTGTTTTATTGCTTTAAAGAAGTATAAGAAAAACTTTACACATATAACATTTTGAAGAAATAAAAATCTTTATACTTATCTTCATTTGTTTTACCTAATTAAGTATACTAGTAAAATTGAAAACAAATCTCCATTATTAAACAAGGAGTGGGCTGGCTATATGATGGTGTTGGAAGCCAACACAATGTTGTTTATTTGTAATAATAGTTTTAAAAGAAGTAATTAAGCACATGTTGATTATAAAGAAAAATATCTCAAGTTTTCTAGAATTCTCTCAAGTTTTCTATCAAAAGCTTATTCTTTTTGTATTGGATTTTTATTTATATATATATATGTGTGTGTGTGTGTGTAAGAAAAAGATTGATAAGTGTTAGAAAAGAAAATTCTACACCAAAATACCATGCTTGGCCGAACCATATACTTAGCCAGGTCCATAGTAAATTTTTCATCTTTCCTTCATCAAACCTTTCTTTAAACAAGATTTTGGTGGGATTCCTCCATAGAAGTCAATAATCAAGTTGTCATAAGGATGAGAAGATGATTAGAAAGTAAAGATTGTGTAGGAAAAGGAAAAGTAAAGAAAGAAGAGAAGGAGAGATTTGAAAGGTGATAAGGAAGAAAATAAAGTTTGGCTTAAGGTAAAATTATGTTTCTTGATGTTTGACTTTATATATATATATATTATTGAATTCATTGATTTGAGTAAGATACGAAATTATGTATGTTTATGATTGAGAAATTAGGTTTTTGCTTGAAAGTTATATAGTAAGAAAAAGTAATAATGGTTATATGTGAAATTTGGAAATTCAAACTTTGGTAGAAGCAGTAATTTGAACTTGTTATTCCATGACTTTAATGACTGAATTTTCTTAAGTATAAAACATTAAAGTTTTAGATAAATGTGTTATTTATATTCCTGTAAAAAAAATTTGGAAAATTCAAAGTGAGAAAAGAGATATTAAGTAAAAATAGAGATTGTCTCAGATGTAGAGTTTCACAAAAAGGCTATTGTGTTTTAATTTTATAGAAGGTTAGAGACTAAATTAGGTTAAGTGTTCAATATAAAATATGTTTATTTATATCTTATCTAAAGTCTTGTATAATATTTTTATAATTGGATTAGTATTTTATGAGATATAATAAAATTAGTAGAGACTACCCGGATTGGAGTGTAGGGTAGCAGGGCTTACAGTAAGGTTAAATTCAAACTATTACCATATGTTGTGTATTATTTGAACATGTCTAAAATTTGGACATAATAGAATTTGTAATGTCTAGTTTAAGTAAGAAAAATAATCAAAGCAATTGGATATATATAGCATGAGTTATAGGTAGAAGAACATAGACTGTCGGAATAAGGAAAACAAGTAAAAGTTCAAAAGTTATAATCCTAGCTTAAGAATTATATAAGTATTAAGTAAACTAAAGTTAAGAATAGTATGTGACATGTAAATAAATACTGATTTTTAATACTTAATTGATGTGTAGCTTTGAATGACGAAGATAATGAAAGTGGAATTTCTAAGTAAGAAAGTGAAGTGAATACGTAAAGTTGTTTAACAAAGTGAGTTATGTATAAATCATTTTGCCTATCCAGAAATTGTATTATTAAATTTTTCCTTGAGCCTTCTACCTTCATGATTGAATGCCTCATTGTTATTGCTATTAATCATATTTGAATTACCAAGCCTATTATAATCTATTGTTATTGAAAATGAATTGCTTATTGTATTATTTGACCCTGAGAACTTGATTTTTGACATTGAATTTGATTGGACTGCACTATTATACCTTATCTGTTGTGCACACCAAATGTTTAATCATGTGCCCTAATGTATATTGTTAGATAATCACCATGATTCCAAGATCAAAATTGACATATGTTCATTGAACTGTATTGACACCAACTTATAAACAAGCCCTATTTACCTATTGATTGTTCACTATACCTAAATGATTCCACTAAAAATTTGAATTGTCATCAAAGTTTACTATTTATGTGGACCTGACAAAGCTACCATACTGATAAGGTAGTGGGTAAATATTGTCAGTATTATGCACAATGGACTCTTTATATTTTTTACCTTAACTAGGAAGGGATTTGTCCTAGTTGTAAGGCCTGACCCGCCTTATGTAATTCACTGATATTGATATACTATTACAATTACTGGCCCTTCATCTATCACTTTCACATACTGATATGACATTTACCAATAATTATTGGCACTGTTTTCCTTTGAAACTCTTTCCCTACTTCATTATTATTTATTACTATTATAATTGTTATCCGTTCCATATGCCCAATGCCATTTGGTGTGCAAATTGCTAGCCTTTGATATGCAAATTTGATATACTGATATCTACTCATCTCATTCATTGTTACTTAACTTCTATTGATTTATCTTATTATTTTTTACCTTATCCTAATGTTTAATGATGTATACATAACTCACTGAGTATGTTAATACTCACTTATGGTTGTTTAATTATTTTCAGGAAAGCAGTAATATGAGCTAACTCCCAAGTCATTTTTCTTCCTCCGCACTTGGGATATCTAAAAACTCCAATGTATATTTTATTTTCATGGAGTTAGTTTTTTTATACTCTAGAGCTCTATAGGTATAATTCGGGAAATAGATAATTCTGTTTAACTTATGAATGTATATTATTTTATGAACTTGAATTGCCTAACATGTGTAAATAATTATGATATTAAGATGTGATAAGAGGTATTACTGAGAACTTAATTAATGACATAAAGGAATAAGATATTATATGTGATAAATGATAATGATAATGATAATGACAAAGATAGTAATACTGATAATGATAAAGCTAAAATATGAAAGTACCATGATATGAATAAAATAAATATATAAAAGTGCTTTATATGCTTTTGGACTGTGTAGTCGAGGATATAAGGATGATGAAATATTGGGAGTATAATTTTTATGTGGATTGTGAACTTTTGAAAAATTATTGAAATGTGAATTGAGTACTATTCACATTGGAAATTACTTTAAAAATACAAAGGAGATTCTGTCAAAATTTTTGTAAGATTAATTAATGATAAATGAAATTTGAATATTAATGAATGGGTTTAATGTATAAATGATTGACAATTGCAATGTTAGCGGGTTCTACGGGTGTCTGGTGACCTTAAGTTTACCCATGACCTAGGACTGTCATGCCCCCTATAGTGAGATGTGACACAAATAGCCTCACATGGGTCCAATAGTACTACTGCCCATTACACTTCAAAAAGATTGAAGATTCGTCGCATGAGCAACATACTCAAAGAGAGTTGCCAGGTCGATGCTACTCGCTATTCGAAAGTTTTGATTCGTAACTAGTTATGCAAAGTGATGCATGAAAATCAATAATTAAATAAAAAACCAAAACAAAAGTTACTTCAAAAAAGAGTATTTATTTTCTTTCAAATCAATTAGTAGTCCTTGTGACTTTTTAGAAAAATTTGTCTCCAGTGGAGTCACCAACTATAAGGCCTCGCCCGAGCACCGAAACACTCATTAAAAGGTTGTTTCCCACACACTAAAGGCATCTTTTACCTTACATTTGAAAATTATCTCTTTAATCTTTTATTTTAAAAATTTATAGAGTCGCCACCTTTATTTTTAAGGGAAAAGAAAGGAAATTTCGATTTGACTCCAAAGTATAACCCAAAGACAAAATCAATAGACCTTTGAATTGGGACTGAACTCGGAGACTAGGTTTTCAGTTTTTAGTAACTCTCATTTTGGCTTTTCATTTAATAATCAATTTATGAAAAAAGATTTCATGAACAGGTATAAGAATGGCAATTATAAGATGCATGAATAAAACAAATAACATAACATTAAAGTAAAGTAAAGAATAAAAAGTAAAAAGGTTTAATTACATAAAAAAGTTTAAAAATAGAGGATGTTAACTCTAGCCCTCAATAGGAATTCTAGGTTAACCACACATTCCTTAAAATAACATTAAATACAAAAAAAATTGAGAAAAATGAGGTTTTTTTGGTGTTTTTGGATTTGACGCTATGAAACAATTTGCCTGCATATCCCTTTGAATAGGAATCAAAATCCACGCAGTTCTTCTTTCTTGCGAAGGGAGTTAGGTTTAATTTTAAGAAAAGTTTTATTTTATCATATTTTGGTTCTTTTAATTGATGTTTTACCAATTAATTTTGAGGTAAGAACACAATACCTTGCTTTGCAGGAGACACCTTCTTAGGGTTCATTCGGATTGGAGTTTCACTTTGGTTTTAGGGGGATGCCTTCTTAAAATTCATCCAGATCGAAGTTTCACTTTGGTTTTGGTAACAAAATTAGCACAAAGGTTTGATTATTGTCAATTTTTAATTACTGAGTTGAATTGATTAGTCAAATTATCAGAATGGCGATGCTAAATTGACTTAAAGGGAGATCACTCTAGGTCTTCTATTCCTCTAACTCAAGGAGAGTTGAAGAAATCGGTTCGAAATCAAAGAGAAATGGACCGCTTATGATAAAAAAAAGCTGAATAAAGGGAGAGAAGAGAGAGCCAACTAAGGAAAACACTACATAGTTGTTCTAGTGCATTTTGTGAAGTGAATTGAGGGTTCTATTTATAGGAAAATGGTTGGAAAAAAGTTTGGCCAAAAATCGATATGGGATTCACATTCTGAGTTTGGTGGCACCTGAGCTGTGCATTGGCGGTAACAAGGCAAAACACTGGCTGCAACTTGTCTTAGTGGCAGCACCACCAAGTGTTGCATGTGCAAGTGGTGGCACTATCATGGAGGCATAGCCCTACCACTAATGGCAAGGGCTGCTGCCACTAGGCATGTTCTGATCCTTATCCGGTCTGACTCATCCGATTCAAAATGGTTTGACCTCTGATTGACGTCGATTAGTCTGGAATAGTCTGTATTGAAGGTGATTTTGACTTTCGATCAATTTTTTCTCAGTCCGACGCAGGCCAGAGTTTGCTTGGGTGCAAAATTATGTGTTCACAGTGTGTAATTACTGATGATGGTGAATGAAATTTTAAGATCTTACATGTTCATATTTTCTTCCTTCATTTTTGTTGTTTCATGTAACACCCTTAAATTTCATCCATATGACCTTAAATATACCTCATATAAGTATAAATATACTTGATTTAAATATAGGAACATAATATTTGCACGACTTGACGAATCGCTAAAAACTGACCTGATAGGTAAACAAGCACGTCGACATTTCGATTAACGAACAGGTTCGGAATTGTAAATTTTTAATCTCACCATTAGACTCATAAGCTTGAGAAATATAAGAAATATTATTTCAGAATTGAATTGGAAAAAAATATGAATAGTTAAAAGTTTCGGGTTAAAGATGCGTATATGAGAAGTGTCAGGAAGGAAAATAGAATTATCAGAAAGTTAAATAATATAAATAACTTCTAATTCTTCATAAAATGGGAAATTTTTCTTCTTCCTCCATTGCTAAGGCTGGCTGAAACTTCCTCCATCCAAACTCCATTTTTCTTCAAAGTTTCAAGCAAAATCAATAGAAAACTCTATTAAACCTAGAATTAAACTAGTTTTCACAAAAAATTTCAAGAAAAACAACCTAAAACTTGAAGAATTTCCTAACCTAGATTTCAGCCACTTCCGAAGTTCAAGTAAGAATGGTGTTTTCTTTATTCTTTTCATTCATTTAAGTTATATAAATGATTAGAAGCATGAATAGATTGATAGATTACAAGATTGGGTTTAAATTGATGGAAACCCTAAAACCTAGGTTTATGTTTAACATGAATTTTCTATATAAAGTTCAATAATTCTAATTGATGTTTAAATATGTTAGTTAGCATCTTTTTAAATCTAAACATGTGGTAAAATTAGATGTAGGACCAAAGAAAATCGAAGAATATTGTTTTTGCCTGTTATAGGCAAATCGACGTTTTATCGCATAATCGGTTAAACTGTCGATTATGATGAGTCATATGTATGTTATTATGCATGTTTAAACCTTAATTTGATAATTTTTATTTGAATATAAAGCCTGCAACTTTCTGAGCTATTTCGTTCCTTTGAATTTTCCTTGAATTCAAGCTCCAATAATATTGTTTATTAATATATATAAACCCTGTTTGATAATGCCTTTGTGTTTGTTGCCATTGGGCCTTGAATTGTGAACTTTGGATTTTGATCAATGTATCCCAAAACCTTATTTATTTGATCCTAAAGTGGTGCACACTAGGTGCTCGATGAAATATCATTTGAAATATTTCATAAGCTAGCCAAATGCTACCAGATTCGCTAACATGGGTAATTTTTTTTCTCACCAGCGTTAATGTATCTTCTTGGCATATTTTTTACTTAATGTCTAAATTACTTTTCTAGAATTTGTCTATATTTCATTGCTTCTTTATTAAGATAATTGATTCTATATGGAAATACTTAATAAATCAGCTCTATTGAGCTAATGCTACATAAACTGAACCATATTGCTTTTCTCACTTATTTGGTATCTTGTTTGCTATCTTTATCCCATTCTTGTATATATATGAAAGAGCTTCCTTACCAATAGGGTAGTGGGTATATACCATCGTCATTGTGCATAATAAAAATTATAATGATACCCTAGCTGTGAAGGGTTATGGCTCTAGTCATAGAGTCTGATCCACCTTATGCTATTTACATGTTTATGGCCCATTATTTGTTATATACATGATATTTGTTGTCCCCAATGCCTATACATCTATCTTTGATGTCCATAAGTCATTTCCCTTGATTTGGTCCTCTAGCGTGCTACTTATGAACCATTTGTTACATACTAAATGTTTATTCTACCTAGCCCTATGTGTAATAATGTATATATTGACTTACTGATTATGAAAACACTCACCCCTTTTAGTGGTTTTAACTTTTCAGTTCAGTAGTATAGCTGGTTTAAAATTTCTTCATCAATGAATCCAACTATTTTGTTATAATGTAAATATTTATACTTATATATATTCCTTGTGTAAGTTTTAGTTGCTCCATAGTTATGTTAAATATTGGGATGACTATACTTAGTATAGTCTTTAATATTATTTGTTATTGATATATAATGTGAATGATATATATTGAGACCAGATTTGATTACAGATGATGAAAGATAGATTGATTATTTGGATATGAAAATATTATAGCTGGTGATGTTTATAGGTCTCTCTGAATCAACCATCATGTTTGGATGCAATCATGATAGGGAAAAGTACAATTTTATGACATAAGGACAATCAAGATCGAGCTTTTGAGTCAATTCCACCCCAATTGGAAATATGCTCTATGGTGCTAAAAGATCATGACAGAAGCATCAGATCCATGCTAAGTTATAAAATCATTCAACTACAACTCATTCACTTTTGTAATTTGGGCATATGCATAATTGAAAAATCCTTAAATGGATTTGAGGATAGCCATCAAGTTCATCAAGGCCATTGGGATCTGACGAGCATAAAAATGAATATCTTTCATCATGATTAAGACTATATGAAATCCAAAATAAAAGGATAATCGAAGCTCCAGTTTATAATTGGGTTGTTCTATTCTAGAAGGAGATCAAACTTTTCTTTATGTGCCAATATTTCATTTCTCTTTTGATTCATTTGCTTGAAAAAAATAAAAGAAAAAAATGAAATAAAAAGCTCACTAAGTTGAAAAGCCAAAAGGGCAGCTTAGGTAAAAATTAGAGTATCCTGTCACATTGAAAAACCAAAAAGAGCGGCTTGATCAAAAGCTAGGGAAAAACAGATGGCCGAGTTGAAATCTCGAAAGAACGACTCAGACAAATTTAGTTCAAATTAGGATTTCAAAGCCACATGGCACCATTCAAATATTTAAATCTAAAATGAATAAAGTTTATCTTATCCAAGTGTAAAGAGTTCAAACACAACAATCTCGAGTCTATCATAGAGTCATCTCTTAAGTCAATTGTCTAGGGTCATCCTTCATGCCAAAAGCTTCTTCAAGAATTCGAAAAACTTCCAAGTTAGTGTCCATTATGCCAATCAACTACATCTAACATGTCTCAGGGGTATGTACCTTATGTCAGTCATACTGTTTCTTAGCTAAAGCAGTTATATGGCTAACCTCCCTTGTACCTCATATGGGGGTACATCTCTTACAAGCCATCATCACTCAAGTCACTGCTTGGTCAAGAAAGCTAAGTAGGTCAAATCCATCCTTCGATGCAAGTCATACAAGGTTGTTATTCTTTAATGCAAACTATCCAACACAAATGAAAGAGTCTTTCTTTGTTAACCCAAGTATCAGCCATACCAAGTCCAAACCTTCGAAAAGCCACCCTGAGAGTTTAATCAATCTATGATAGACAAGCATAGCTACGTTTGTTTTCTCCATAAATCGTGCCATAACAACAAATTCATAAAGCCTCCCAAAATCAATTTCACCTTCCAAAAAGGTTCAAAACCTCTTAAAAGGCTCGACCTAAGCCCAAGTTTCAGAGGCAAAATAAAAATTGATTAATCAGAACTCATGAGTTGCATGAAGTAGGCTTCTAAAGCTCATTCTCCCCAGTGAGCCGATTGAAAATTTCTAACACTAAACCTGAATTGAATTCATCTCGTTCCATAATGTCACGACCCGTTTTCGGATCACGATGGTCATAAGGCACGTGAGATGCCAATGGCGACCGACACCCATAGAACCCAGTATCACATGCACAATCTATAAACCACAATATATTATCCATTTTAGTTATTTACCATTCATTCTGTTATTCTATAATTCATTCTATAAATTTCTGCAAATGGTTGTATCAATCTACATATTATATAATATCATCATTATATATCTTATAATATCATCATAACATATATACATGTTCATTTCCTAGCTAACCCATGCATACCCTATGGAGCAGCTAGATAATGAATAGAAGAAATATAATACAAAATAGAATATATACATCAGATGACTGTAGAAAAAATCTACGGATGATAGACGACGGGATTATGTAGCCTACTCTCCTGAAATGGTTAAACAAATAAAGGGTGAGTATAGATGATACTCAGTGAATCTATATGCATCACAAAACAAATGGGATGGAACAATGATATATATACATGATAAAGGAACAATGGGA
>CANXYC011403547.1:0-26874 GCA_948193065.1 Aleurites moluccanus
ATTAACACATGTTGTACATTAAAGGCCCTATATCACTCTTTTAACACTTTTCATACCTTTTATGCATCAAATGCATTTCTATCATCTTATTTCATTCACATTACACATATTCATCATTATAATGCTAAGTTATGAACTTCCAAACACTTAACTCAATATTTCATACTAAACATACACCAAATTTCAAGTATGCTTTCAAATCACTTATATCATTCAACCTTTCCACATTTGAACTTATACATTTCAATCATTCATGCCATTAAACTATATTCAAACCTTACTTCTTCAATTGCATTAGCCTAACACCTTAAAGTAACAAAGTGAACATTGTTCCACTTTAATGGAAATCATCCCATTCATCCATTTTTCAACACCATTCAATTATACAACATATATATACACCAAATGCATAACATTTAACCATTAATACCTATTGAACATCAAAGCATAAATCACATTCCAAGCACCTCAAAGTTTCGGTCCAAATGGAGTTCCATTCAAATGAATTTCTTTCCATTAATTAATCATCAATTCATGTTAAACACATCAAAAACACATCATTCAAACCTTTAAACCTATTAAACATCAAAATCAAACATCAATGTTCATCATCACATATTTTGGCCAAACCAAAACTTCCACCAAATGGATTTGTTTCCATCTTTTAACCTTAAATTCATATCATACACATCAATTAAACATCATTTAAACCAAAAGATTTATCAAAACATCACTTTGATTCAAAGTTCTTCCTATTAGGGTTTCATTCCAACTTTTTGAATTTCATCCATCCAAAACATGTTTTAAACACTAATAATCATCAAAGAACACCTTATAATCATATTTGAATCAAAATAATTACAAAACCATTAACTTACCAAAAGTTCTTCAAAATCTTCAAAGCTTTGATTCTTAGCTTTTTCTTGTTTTTCCTTGAAATCTAAGGCTATATTTGTGTTTAGGTTAATGGAATTAACTAGTTTCTATCCAAAAATGGAAGAAAACTATAACCTTTGATGTTTTCTTAAGGTGGCCGAAACTTTGGTGGAAAAGGAGAGAAAAAATGGTTGGTAAAATGGTGATGAAGATGATGAACAATGAAGAGGCGGGAAAAATCTACTAAAATATCAAAGGCTTGATTCCATACATTAGGTTTATGATAAAAATGGTGAAACCTATTCATCCAACCATCTATTTCTTCATCATTTCATCCAATGGTTAGATTTAATCAAACCTAAAATAATACCATAAGGTTGCATACACCATATAATTCCATATCCCAAAGGAAAAGACCAAACTGCCCTTAGCTCAAATGAAGACCTCAATTGAGCATCTTGCCGGAAATTATTTTCAATCGGGTTTAATTCTCCAATAATTATTCAAATAAACTTAATAATATCATTTTCATGTCCTTAAATTATTTTATACCTTTAAATATCATGTTAATTTCTATAAAACTCGAAGGGGTATGAAATAACCATTTTAACCCCAATTCATCAAAAATTGAATTTTTCTCGATTTCTTCCTAACAGCCTTTAAAGTACTTTTACACGTATAAAACTTCCTAAAACATGCATATATATTCAATTCATACATAAACATGCATTAATACACATCATTTAAACAAAACAAACATTTCCTAAGTTTGCCTTTTAAAGCTTAAATTCTAAGCCTTAACTGAGGTGTTACATAAAATTATCTAAATATTAAAAAATTAGAGAATAATTAATATGATGTATGAGTTTAATTTTTTTTATATAATAATATATGATATAAAAAAATATTTTTTATAATTTTATGTAAAATTAATTATGATATTTTTCAATTTTATATTAACTAGTTATTAGTATATTATTATTTTAAATTTAATTGGATTATTTTTTTATTTCATAATAGAAAAAATAAATTAATATATATTTTTTTAATATAATATTAAATTTAATTATTTTCAATTTTATCTCCATTTAATTGATTTGACTCTGATTGAATATCTAGCTCTCTAATCCTCTTCTTTTACTGATTCTCTGGCTGGTTTGGTTTCTCTTCTTTTACTGATTCTCTGGCTAGTTTGGTTCTGAAAATACTGTAAACAACCACCAAATAAAATTGAAAATTTATGATTTTTTTTCCTGCTCCTAACTTCCGTCGTTACTTCTCCACCATTGATTTCTACATCAATATCTCTTTACCCAAGGCCCACTATTTCTGCTTTTATTATCTCCTAATCTTTTACTGCTTGAACTATGAGTGTTATTATCAATTTTTCATGTTTTCTTCTCGCTTGAAGTTCTATTCATTATCAATTTTTCTTGTTTTCTTCTCGCTTGAAGTTCTATTCAAACACAAACTGTCTCTTTTCTTTTTCTTTGTTGGTGGAGGTCGTCGCTTGCTTGGGTTGTGACAAGCTGCTATCGATTGTAATGGCCACCAACTAGTGACAGGCTTTCGATCACGATGGCTTGGTCAGAATCGTGATGGCATAAATTGACTAGCCTTGGGCTGTCAATGTTGATCAGCGATACGATATTGAGAGAAGCCGAGCACCGATCCTCGTAGTGAAGAGAACTTATATGTTAAAATCATCTGAATCTTAGGTTTTGATAATTTTTTCTTTTTTTAATTCTTGCCTTGCCTTCTTAGGGAGTATTTGGATGTCCTTAAAATGGACATTAAACGTTATTTTGAAATTTAAAAAACGCTAAACGGTTTTTTAGAATGTTTGGTAGATTAATTCAAAACGCCGTTTTAAAGCTTAAAAATAGAAAAAATTTAAACTTGACATACCAACTTATTTTGAAATAGCGTTTTTAAAACTTTATTTTTCAAAATTCCGTTTACACCCAAACATCCCCCTTAGTATTATCTAAAGTTTTAGGCTATATTTATTTTAATAGAAATGGGGTGAAACAAAAAAATTAAAGGAAAATTTGGTTAAATAAAAAAGAAAATAAGAGAAAATAAAAATAAAAAATTATATTTTTTTAAGTAAATTTTAGGAGAATAAAAATTTCTCTTTATTTTAAAAAGAAATAAAAATAAATGTAAAAATAAATTTGAAGTTAAAAGCGTAGGAAATGAAGATTTCAAAAATATCAAATTCTCTATTTTTTATTATTTTTTTTATAATATTAAAATAATAAATTTTTCTTTATTTCTTTCATTATAAAAAATAAAATATTTAAATAACATAAAAAAAAATTAAATTTTTTTCTTTTCTTTTCTTTTTATTTTTCTTATTTAATTTTTATTTATTTTTACAGCATAATTAGTGCACGGAATATAGCCTTATTAGAATGCTTCACACGGAGGATGGGAATTACTTTATCACCAGAACTTGTATAAGATTCCATTTTTTAATTCTCATTTCCATACTAAAGCCATAACTTCATATGCCAGATACTATCTAAATCTAACTTCTCTCCATTTTCATTCTTTCTCCTTGTGACTCGTGCTTTCCTTATTCCTTCTCATAATTGATTCATCTTATATTGCTGCACTTTTCTTCATTCCTTCTCATAACTTCATATACCAGATACTATCTAAATCTAACTTCTCCTCCATTCTCCTTTCCTTATTCCTTCTCATAATTGATTTCTCTCTCTCTTTCTTCTGCTAGGAACTGTGGACATTGCTACACTTTTCCTTATTCCTTCTCATAACTTCACATGCCAGATCTAAATCTAACTTCTTCTCCTCCATTCTCATTCATTCTCCTTGTGACTCTGTTTTCCTTATTCCTTCTCATAATTGATTTCTGTCTCTCTTTCTCTCTTCTGCTAGGAACTGTGGACATTGCTGTACTTCTCTACCTGTGAGCATCAAAAATTCAACTTTATTTTTTGCTTAAAGCTTCAATAATTTTGTGATATTATTTAATGATTTTGTTCTTTAGATATCTTTTATTGATTTTATTTAACTGATGTTCATTTCTCATTATTTCTATTTTTTTTTCATTAAAGAAAGCATGAATGTCTTGTTAGTTAGTTTGTATCTTTAATTCATTGTTAAATTCACAACAATCTCCAAAAAATAATATGATTTGGAAAAGGAATTAAAAAGTAAAATAGAGTTGACGGCACTTTGTTATATAATTTCTTTAATTTCTTTAAGCTATTAACACAAAAAGTCATGGAATAATATAAGAATAATGAATTTGATAAAGTTCTTATTATTACTGTGATCTTAAATTAACATGACACACCATAAAACTTTGGAAAAATGTCTTCACAGAGATTATTGCAGTTGTTTGGTTGTCATGTACATAAAATTGTTAAATTTTTTAAAAATAGAATCTTGAACTACTCATTTTGTTCAATTGTTTGCTTAAGTTTGATATTTATGATGGTACTAAGCAAACATGCGTCCTTTTGTTTGATAATATAAAATGTTGGAAAGAGAGGAAACAATGACTAGAAAATAATTTGAAATTGACTATAGTATCAATTGCTAAATAATGATGTTAATATTATTTTTTTATTTCTATTTTTGTAGATATATTACAACCTATGCCAGTCAATTTCTAATATAAAAGTAGGATTTCAAAATATTAAAGAAAAGAGAACTCATATGTTAAAATCACCTGAATATCATGGGCAATGCAGAGGACAGAAGGATCCAAAGCCTGAGGCTATATTTAGTTAGATTTTGATGTAAGTTAGCTCAACTCCACATGCCTATGATCTTAGCCTTAGCCCTCATAGGTGGGCTACTCATGGGCACCTTTAAAACTATAATATACAGAAGTATCTGAAGTAGTGAAGTAGTACGAAGAACTATTAGTAAGCATAAAAATAGAAGAAACCTAGTCAGCTAAACAATCTTATGTAATTTTTCAAGCATTTATTCTTTATTTATCTTACACCCCTGAAAATTCCTTAAACAAAATGAAATTTATTTGAATAACCAAAAATAAAATAAACTTGTAAAACAAAATTGCTTTTGATATATGGAAAATTATTGTTTTCGTATCGTTTTTGGTGTCGAATAAAACTCGCTATTATCATTCAACAGAACTTTTCAAGTTGCTGTTGTATGATTGACCATGGTTCTTCATCCTGAAATGTGAGCACCTATAAAAGACATATTGAGGAATACTAGGTTGACCTTACGTTGGTTGCTTGGGCCAGGATATGTACTATTTTGACTCTTAATTTTTTATTTTTCTTTACTTCTATGTTTTTCCTTTATCACAAGATAGTACTTGTATATATATATATATATATATATATATATATATATATATATATATATATATATATATATTTATTTATTTTGTTCTACATAGCTTGAGAAAACCATTACATACTAGTGTTGTAGTTGGATTATGTGACCTTGCAGTTTGATTGCAAAACTATGCATATTACTGGAATAGACTTCCTTTGAATTGAATAATTATCTCAGGCCATTGAAAAATAGGGGAGAAAGTTGAAATGCTTCATATGGTATCATATCCTTTGAACTTTTACCTTGTTAAGGCATATTGTTCATCCTAATTATGTAATTTCTCTGTTCTGTGCATTTATCAACTTCATTAGTTTGCATTCAATCCACTTCTGATTATTGCTATTTAATTTGTGTTAGCCATTGCTGGATTTTTGTTTTGAATATCTGCATTTCGTAATGCTGTTATCTATTTAGTATCATATGATTGCCATTTATTTATTTAATAAATTTCTTCTTTGCTTACTTTGTAACTCATCCCTTTTTTTTTTTTTGGTTGTTGTTAGGCTGTTTTAAATATCAGCTTGCCATATATATATATATATATATAAGGAGAGAGAGAGAAGGAAGTTCTTGCATAAGAAAAGAAGGTAAAGGGGAAGGGTTGAAGGTAGAGAACTGAAGGAGAGTTGTTACTGAGAAGGAATCAAATAGAGATAGATGGAGATTGTCAGCTCTATTGCATCTTCAATCATTACCAAGATTGCAGAGTCATTGGTGGTCCCCATTGGAAGACAATTTGGCTATCTGATTCACTATAACAACAACAACATTAAGGATCTCCAAGAAGAAGTTAAGAAGTTGACTGACCAGAGAGCTGGTTTACAGTTATCTGTTGAACAAGCCAAAAGGAATGGGGAAGTCATTGCACCTGGTGTGGAAAGCTGGGTAATAAAGGTGGATGGGGTTAATAGCGAGTTGGGGAAATTCTTGGAAGAAGATGTGAAAGTGAGTCTAAGATGTCTGAATGGGTGGTGTCCAGATCTGAAGTCTCATTATTCTTTGAGTAGAAAAGCTAAGAAGAGAACTCAAGATGTTGTTAAGCTCCAAAAAGATGGGAAATTTGACCAAATAGCCTACCCTGCTCCTCCATCAAAGGCAAGATCTATGTTCACAGATCGTATCAGGGATTTTAAGTCTAGATTATTGATCATGGATGAGGTCTTGGAGGCTTTGAAGGATGACAAGCTCAACATTTTTGGAATTTGCGGCATGGGTGGTGTCGGTAAAACCACAATGGTGAAAAATGTTATCAAACGAGTAGAAGAAGGTAATCTATTTGATGAAATTGCTTTGGCAATTGTTTCCCAAAATTCAAATGTAATAAAGATTCAAGGTGAAATTGCTGATATGTTGGGTTTAAAATTTGATGATGAGAGTGAATTTGGAAGAGCACAAAGACTACATGACAGAATAATGAATTGTAAAAGAATCCTAATAGTACTGGATGATGTTTGGACAGAAATTGATTTTGAGACGATTGGAATTCCTTCTACAAGTCATCACAAAGGGTGCAAAATTTTGTTGACATCAAGAAATGAGGATGTGTGCAGTAGGATGAAAAGTCAAAGGAATTTCAAAATTTTGGTGTTATCTGAAGAAGAGGCTTGGGATCTTTTCAGAGAGACAACAAGTGACTCAATTGAGCATCCTGATGTGCTTCCCACTGCAAAAGAGGTAGCAAAGGAATGCAGGGGTTTACCAATTGCAATCATAACCGTTGGAAAAGCATTGGAAGGTAAAGACAAATATATATGGGAGTACGCACTTCAACAACTAAAGACGTCTGCCTATAACCCAGAAATGCAATTTGTGTTTTCTGGAATAGAATTGAGTTACAACTTTTTGGATGATGGGGAGGCCAAGGTGTGCTTTTTACTCTGTTGTTTATTTCCAGAAGATTTTGACATTCCACTTGAATATCTGGTTAGATATGGTGTGGGCCTAGGGTTATTCAAAGGCATCAACTCATTGTATGAGGCAAGACTTAGAGTCCATGCAAAAATTGACAAGCTGAGAAGATCATTCTTGTTGTTAGGGAGTGATAAGGAAGAGTGCATCAAAATGCATGATGTTGTACGTGATGCTGCCATATCAATTGCATCGAAAGATGAACATGTTTTTCTTGTAAGATGTGATAATCAAGTGGAAGAGTGGCCGAGTGATGGCACAGATGAACATTGCACTGCAATTTCACTTGAATGTGAAAAGATCAAGGAATACCCTAGTACTCTAGACTGTCCCAAACTTGAGCTTTTACAGCTTAGAAACAGTGAGTGTTCAGAACTTACTGGTAGATATTCTTTGTATCCATGGAAGTTGCGAAATGTCCCCTACAATTTTTTTCAAGGGATGGAGGAACTCAAAGTTTTAGCTCTGCTAGGCATGTCTGTTTCATCACAGCTGCCACCACTCCAAGTGCTATCTAAACTCCGTACCTTGTGTTTGGAGCATTGTCAATTGGAAGACATTTTCATACTTGGAAAGCTAGAGAATTTAGAAGTCCTCAGTTTTGTTGGTTCTAATGTCTTGAAGTTGTCAATAGAAATAGGACAACTAAGACATTTAAGGTTGTTAGATTTGACAGATTGCTCATTTGCTGAAGAAATTGCACCAGGTATTCTGTCAAGGTTGTCTCAGCTAGAAGAGTTGTACATGAGAGGTTGCTATTTCCATGGATGGGATATCTCACCTAACCTTTCTGAACTCAAGTTATTGTCTCATTTAAAGGCCTTAGATATTTACATTGCAGATGCCAAGAACTTACCAAAAGATATTCTTTTCCACAACTTGATAAGATATAAGGTATCTATAGGTTGTAGTATTTACGAGAAAGGCATTTATTTATTCCAAAACAATTTGGCAATTACAGCTGATGCTAGGGATGTTATGGAAAGTGGGATTTATCAGCTGTTGAAGAAAACTGAAGTCCTGTTCTTGAATTTGAAGAGCCTGAAGAATGTGCTGTATGAATTAGACCAGGAAGGTTTTCCACACTTGAAGCATCTGTCACTTTGGAAGTGTTATGATCTAGAATATATCATTAATGCTGATGATTCTACTCTATATGCTGTCTTCCCTCTCCTTGAATCACTATCTCTGGCTGATTCAAATATCAGGGAAATATGTCATGGGCAACTTCTGGAGAGGTTCTTATGTAATAATATAGCAGAGGAGTTGGCTTTAGACAATCAAGAAGTAATGAACTTGCAAAGGGAATCCATGCAGCCTTCATGCTTTGGGAATTTGAGATCTCTTCGCCTATCTGGCTGCTTTGAGTTGGAAAATGTGTTTCCACTGTCTTTGGCTAGAAATTTGGTTAAACTCCAAGACTTTGAGATATCATATTGTAAAAAGTTGGAAGAAATTTTTTCAAAAGGAGAAGTGGGGGATGAGATTGCATTTCCTAAATTAACTAGCTTGAAGCTGCAGATACTTCCGAAGCTGGCTAGTTTTTGCAAGGGGATGGATGATGCAGCAGCCTGGCAACCATATTTGAACCATCAAGTAAGCATTTGTTTTCACTGATTTCTTACTAATTCATTGGCTATGGTTCTAATTATATATCATCTTTAGACTATAAATTCATCATTCCTCAACTTAATTCTTTTCTCTGTAAGATTATCACTGTTATTATTATTATTTATCTGTAGTTTGCCAAGTTGATATTTTTTTTTTTTTTGATAACTTATCTATAGTTTTAAACTTCTACCAACTTATTTGATGATAGGCCAGAATAAGTAATTTTGGTCAAAGTACAAATTAGTCCTCAACAATTTGTAGTTCTGAACTTAGGGTGCGTTCGGTAACACTATGGATTTGTGTTTTCTGTTTTTTTTAATCAAAAATAAAATGAAAATGTGTCGGTTAAAGGAAGTGTTTTTTGTTTCTTTAGTTTATTAGCAATCATTTTTTAAAACAGAAAACAAGAAACCCAAAGCCATAAAAATTGGTTTCAACATTAATGCTCAAGGTTTTCAACTTTAGAAATATTTTACCTTCAAAGAAAACTGTAAAAGATAAGTTTTAAACATTATGAAATTTGAGTTAAAGATAAAATGATGTTGCATCATATTGTCTTGCTCATGTCATAACCTAAAGGAAACTTCAAAAAGTCATTCACTTAATATTGTTTGAATATGTTAATCATACAGGTAAAAACACCAAGAAATTTGGAATCAAGCAGTCCTCAAATGAACAAGGTTGCAGAGATTCAATATAACCAATTTGAAGTAGGGACATCCTCACAATCAAGAGCCCTGGTGCCTCTTTCTCATAAAATATTCACCCCCCAATGGATGTCACGGTTACCAAATATAGAAAAAGTTGAAGTGAAAGACTGTGAATTATTGGAAGTGATATTTGACTTTGAAGGACAGAATGTTGAGGAGAGCAAAACACTTGGAACACTTGTGCATTTAAAAAATTTGAACTTGGTTGATCTAATTAAGCTGACACATATTTGGAAGAAGGTTCCAAAGGGATTTTGTGGTTTTAAAAAGCTTAGAGAGCTGAAAGTAGAAGGCTGCAATAGTTTGAGATATCTTTTCTCACCTTCCATTGCCAAGTTACTTGTGGAACTTCAAACTATATCAATAAGTCGTTGTGCAATGATGGAAAATATTGTAGCTAGGGAAACAGAAGAAGAGAAAGTAATAAGGAATATTGTATTCCACAATGTAACTGATTTTTGTCTCAATGATCTACCAGAACTTGAAAGCTTCTGCCCTGATGATTGTACTTTTGAGTGGCCATCCTTGAACCATTTGTCTATATTTACATGTCCTAAGATAAAGACATTTAGTTCAACAAACCGAAGCTCATCAAAGTTGAAAGGTATCAAAGATGGACCAAGTCCATCAAGTCAAGATGCTGCTCTTAATAGTTACAGCCCTTCTCCAGCACGGCATTCCCATAGTTTTCTCAAACCATGCTTTGGATGCTCACCTCTTCGTCCAATATTCAAGTCCCAGAAAACCATGGGGAGCTCATACCAGAAAGAAGAAAAGCCTAACATAGATGAACCAATGTTACGAAACTCTTCAAAAAGAGAGGTGTGTACTTAGATACTCATAGCATTTGCCCAACTACTCCCTTTCTAAGAGTATATCATATTATCATGTGATAGATAATCTCTCTTCCATGCATGTACCTATTATAGTCTCTCTTCCATGCACGTACTGATTATAGTTTCTCTTCCATGCATGTACTGATTTCTTTTTCTTAGTTTTGTTATTTTTGCTAAGAAACATTTATGTTTATCACATATTGATTCTCTTACTCTTACAAAATGTGGACAAAAAATTGTTTGATGATAACTATTAAAACAATTTATATTTAAATATACATTCTAAAATTTATATATGTATACATATATATAGAATTCCAAGTCCATATATGATAGGGATTTGAAATTAAGGATATTTGAATTGGTTATTAGCTAGTGTTGGTGTTTATGATTTTTCTACTTGAAGTTTATGATAACAAAAATCCAAATCCTTTTTTATTCTAAATGCACACCTTTCACTGTAATATGTTCATTTAAATTATGTTAATGAGTTTAAAATGTAAGGTTACTGAAACTTGTAACAACCAAGATATAAATTATTTCACAGTTCAGAAAAGAGTTCCCCACAAAACTCAAAACACTCGCATGTTATTGGAATAAATTATTTTAAACCAACATAAGAAATACAAAATTGTTTATCTTTTGGGAAGTTTTTGAGTAAGCAATATAAGCTTTACTATTTCTTTTTCTTGGCTTAGTCACATTCTTACAAAGATTATTTTAAATGCAATAATGCTTAAACAAAACAAAAAGAAAAAAATACTTAACAAAGGGAAAATAGAGAATGGAGAATTGGAATCAACATTTTAAATTTTCCATTTTAATTTTCAACTTAAAAAAAGGAAAATTGCAAAAGTGGAAAATGAAGAAGAAAGAGAATTACTCCTACGAGAAAATAAGAGTCAGGATTTAGTTTAATAATTCAATAGAAAAATATTCAACATGTATTTTATGAAATCTCTTTAAAACTAGAAAAAATAAGATCTTCCACTTAGGGCTGGGCCTATGGCTCTTACTACACACGTCCTCTCTCTCTCCCTCAATTTGTGTGTGCGCTAGTGCATGAGTGAACACTTAGCGTGCTTATTAGGTCTCTGACAAATTCAATGTCCACAGGTTAATTTGACAAACCTTGCAAACTTGCATATTAACGAGTCTTGTATTCCTCTCCATTTAATAAATGGGTTGCAACATCTACAAGAATTTGAATTGGTTTCTTGTGATTCAATTGAAGTACTATTTGATCTTATGGAACAACATGTTGAGGAAAAACATTCTGTTTTAGTTCTCAATTGCTTGGAAGGGCTAAAATTAAGTTGTTTACCAAAGCTTACGCATATGTGGAAGGTGGGTTCCCAAAAGATTGAGGGCTTCCAGAACTTAAAACAATTGGATATATACAAGTGTAATGGTTTGAGAAATATATTTCCACTGTCCATAGTTAAACTTCTTGTGAACTTGGAGGAAGTAAGAGTTGGGTATTCTGAATTGGTGGAAGAAATTATTTCACAAGGAGGAGAAGAGGAGAAAGAAGACACGGCTGTGTTTCCTCGAGTAAACAGCATCACATTGCAGAATTTGCCAAAGCTCAAGACTTTCTACTCCGAGGTTTGCACTGTTAGATTTCCAATGCTGGTACATATGAGGGTGGTCCATTGTCCCAGATTTGAGACATTTGTTCCCGGAATTGTGGTGACATCAAAGTTGAAGGAAGTACACATACAATATTATCCCTTATCACTCTCATATCCATTAAGGGGAGATCTCAATAACACCATAAGGGACATCTTTGAAGGAAAGGTATGCCATATTTCTTTATATCTATGAACTGCTGTACATGACCCTTTTTCATATAGAACTGATAGTAATTGCTAAGAAAATAGAAAAAAACCAAGATGATCTTTTTCTGTTGCAAAACTATGTTGTTTTATCAATGAGCTTCGACTCAATAATACTGGAGTTGTCTCCAAGGTCATGAGTTTGCAATTTTGAATCTCTATTGGAGCCTAATAACCTATATATGCTTTGACTTAATGGTAATGGAGTCATATCTAAGGCTATGAGCTTGTGATTTCGAATCTCAGTTCATGGTTAATTACCTATATGCATTTATATTTTCCTTTGTCTTTTGCAAAACTAAAATGCTTTAATTGTCAGAACAATGAAGGAAAAGACAAATACTATCTGTCTGCTCATATATGGAGTTGGATGATTTCCTTAAGTCATGATACAATACCTTTTTTCCTTTGTTACAGATAGATCAACAGACTTTGGCACGAGAGCAAATTGATACCATGTTGAGGCAACTTGATGATGATGCCATTGTTGAAGATGATGCTTAATTAGGCAAAGGTAATAAAACAAGTAAATATATACTACGGTTTCTAATAAGCATCGCATAAACTGAAAGAGGTTTAGCTGATAGACAAAGGTCTGTCACATATCATTGGAAAAGGTTCAGGGGCAAAAAGGACTTTAGTGGTTAGCAATAGTTCCAGGTACGTAAATAGTAGTTAACTCTGTTAAAAGGTTTAAATAATTCTTTAACAAGCAGTAGTATAGTAACAGTGTGAATAACACAGCTGATTACTACTTGTAGTACAACTGAGAGTTGTTAAAACAAAATAGTTAGGTAGTTATAGGCAGTTACAACTACTTGGAGTAGTACAATTGTACTACAACACTTGTATATAAGGCTGGATCTGATATAGCCTCATTCATTCAAGAAATCAATAATAATCTGAATTTCTCTTTTTCCTAAATCCTCCCTTTCTTCCTATTTCTCTCTCTCTCTCTCGATTCTTTCTCTGAATTCTTCTATTTTCTCTCTTTTAAAACCCTAATTCCCCAATTACTGATTGTTAAAGCATCACAGCTCTAACATTTGGTATCAGAGCAACTACGATAGGGTAATTCACTCTGGAATTAACTTTCGTTAGTTGTACATCATGACAAAATCAACAATAGTAAGCAATGAAGGAGTAAGGATGGCTGAATTGGAAGAACAATATCGATTCCTCCATGAAACAACTCTGAAGAACATGGCAGAGTTTAGGGAATTCAAGGAAGAAGTAATGGGAAATCAAGGAGGAGGTCAGACCAAACAATGGCAAGAACAAAGAATTGTTTGATGAACTAAGGGGTTTCATGAGCAGACTGGCACTGGACAAAGGGAAAGAGGCAATTGGCAGCCATGAAGGAGGAGAAGCAAGAGGGAATAGAAGCCTGGCTATTGGGGAAAGAGGCTTACTGCCAAATCCTCCTGGGGGCTGGATAGGCAGCACTAGTATGGACACAACTCAACCACAAGTTGTACAATCAATCCCAAGGGTCACTACAGATCACCTTACAGGTAAAAATTCTTTTTGCCCTAAAGTGAAACTGTTAACATTTAAAGGGGTAGAACCAAGAGTCTGGTTAAAAAAATGTGTCAAATACTTTGACATATACCAGGTTCCTAAAGAGCAGAGAATAGGATATGCCAGTTTGTATTTAATAGGGAAGACCAATTCTTGGTTTCATAATTGGAATAGGGGAGAAACCAATTCCTGGAAAGCATTTGAGGATGCTCTGTGTGAGAGATTTAGGGAAGATGAAATGGATGACATTGTAGAGGAATTTATGAAACTGAAACAAGAGGAGACAATATAGGAATATTTGGACAAATTTGAAGATTTGAGAATTAGATTAGAGAGACACATGCCTGAACTTAGGGAATCCTATTTCTTATCAGGATTCATGGGAGGATTAAAGGAGGAAATTCGATTGATGGTTAGAATGATGAAACCTAATTCTATTGCTAAGGCAGTGGAAATAGCAAGGCTACAAGAGAGGATTGTTAACAAAAACCCTAAAATTCACCCCAAATCAATGGAATTCAAGACCAACATACAATCAAGCCAAACCCTACTCCTACACTGCTTCAAACACAACTACCAAGCCTGCTGCCTTTGGGCCTCACTCACCTAGACCTCCAAATCCATACTACATTCCAAAACCAGATAATCTAGTTATAAGAACACCACAATCCACTACCAGCACCAACAACAACCCTGCAGCCTCAGCCAAAATCACCCACTTTGCCCCAAGAACCTTTCCACCACCACCCCCTTTTAATAGAAACTCTACCAGAAATTGTTATAAATGTGGGGAAAGATATTTCCCTGGACACCAATGCAAACCAAAAACCCTAACAGCCTTGACTTCTGAAATAGAACTAGAACTGGAAATAGGAAATGAGGAGGAAGATATGGAAGAAGAAGGGTTTATGGGAGAAGAAGTAGAGTTGTCTGTGCATACCATTGAGGGAAGCCAGGGAGCTGAAATAATTAAGATCAATTGTTATAAATGTGGGGAAAGATATTTCCCTGGACACCAATGCAAACCAAAAACCCTAACAGCCTTGACTTCTGAAATAGAACTAGAACTGGAAATAGAAAATGAGGAGGAAGATATGGAAGAAGAAGGGTTTATGGGAGAAGAAGTAGAGTTGTCTGTGCATACCATTGAGGGAAGCCAGGGAGCTGAAATAATTAAGATCTTAGGAAATTATCAAAATAGACAATTGGTTATTTTGATAGACAGTGGAAGTACTAACAATTTCATAGATCATAAAATAGCCAAAGAATTGAAGTTAACCCTAATAAAGATTCTTGCAACTACAATTAAAGTTGCTGATGGGAGGAACCTAATCTGCGACCACAAATGCCAGACTTTTCAATGGAAGATGCAATCTCAGAAATTCAAATTTGATTAAAGGATGTTGGAACTTGGAGGGTTTGATGTAATTTTGGGGGTGGATTGGCTAAGGAGTTTTAACCCCATTCTCTTTGATTTTGCCATACCCAATTTTTCTTTCCACTTAAATGGCACTCCAATAACACTCAAGGGAATCACTCAAGACAACAGCTGGAACGGTACAAACATGATCTTAAAAAAAAGAGAATAGGATTTCCAAACTCCATTATTCTGCATTTGTAGCATTGAGTCCACAGCAGTTCCTAAGATAACCAGCCTCAACACCTACAACATTCCTACCACAACAAACCCTAATCCTTGTATTCTTGAATTACCAACAACCCTCAACCTCTGGAACTTAGAAAATTCAGTACATTCAAAACTAGCAACTGATTTAGTACCAAACCAAATTAATCCAGACTGGGACTTGTTGCTAGAAACTTACAAGGATGTATTTTTAGAACATAAGAATCTACCCCCCTTTAGGAGTCACAACCACTCTATACCACTATTACCTAATACTCAACCTATCAATGTTAGACTCTATAGGTACCCACACTTCCAGAAGCAAGAAATTGAGAAACTGGTCACTGAGATGTTACAAAACTCAGTGATTCAGCCCAACACCAGTCCTTTTTCTTCACCTGTGCTTTTAGTTAAAACAAAGATGGTATTTGTTGGTTTTGTATAGACTATAGGAGGTTGAATGACAATACCATTAAGGACAGATTTCCCATTCCTATTATTGATGACCTATTGGATGAACTACATGGGGCACAATTATTTTCTAAATTGGACCTAAGGGCTGGGTACCACCAAATTAGGATGGCAGTAGAGGATGTACCTAAAGCAACATTTAGGACACACTATGGGCACTTTGAATTTACAGTCAATGCACCAGCTACCTTTCAAGCCCTCATGAACCATATATTTCAACCCTACCTAAGGCAGTTTGTCCTAGTCTTCTTTGATGACATCTTAGTCTATGGCCATACTTGCGAAGATCATATTCAGCACCTTGAAATTGTCCTGCAGACTTTGAGAAAGCAAACCCTTTTTGCTAAGTTTTCTAAATGCTCATTTGCACAGAAGGAAGTAGAGTATTTAGGGCACATTATATCAGGAGTAGGGGTGTCTATTGACCAGAAAAAGATCCAAGCTATGAAGGATTGGCCTGTCTCTACTATTGTCAAGGAATTGAGAGGGTTCTTAGGGTTAACAGGATATTACAGGAAGTTTATCTCACATTATGGCATCATTAGCAGAACTTTAACAGAACTACTCAAGAAAGATGCTTTTAAATGGAGCATGGAGGCTCAACAGGCTTTTCTTGTTCTTAAGGACAGAATGACTAATGTTCCTGTGCTGGCCTTACCCAACTTCTCCCAACCATTTTCAGTAGAGACAGATGCAAATAATTGGGTCATGAGAGCAGTATTACAGCAGCAAGGGCATCCAATTGCCTTTATTTCTAAGGCTTTTGGACCAAGGAGCAGGGCTTTATCAGTTTATGAGAAGGAGTTGCTTGCTTTCACATTTGCAGTTAGCAAATGGAGGCACTATTTGGAGCAAGGTCAGTTTTTCATTAAAACTGACCATGAGAGCATCAAATACTTGCTGGAACAGAGGTTACACATCAACTTGCAACTAAAGGGAATATCCAAATTGCTGGGGTTGGACGATAAAATTCTGTACAGAACAGGGGTTGAAAATAAGGTTGCTGATGCACTTTCAAGGAGACCTGAGTTATGTCAGTCCTCTGCAATTGATGACATAACAGTACCTACAGCTATAACAGATCCAGCACAACAAATAACTGGTAGCATCTACTCTCTTCAGTCACAAATAGTTCCCATTTGAATGACTACTCTCTCCAATACATATGAGGCAGATGACAAAGCCTCTACCTTAATCCAGCATTTAGCAGTAGATAAGGAAGCCTCTACCTTAATCCAGCATTTAGCAGTAGATAAGGAAGCTCATCCTGGGTTCCAATTCAAGAATGGAGTTCTTATACACAAGGGTAGGTTATATATGGGAACCAACACTTCTCTTAGGCAGCAACTCATCTAAAGTTACCACAACAGTGCTTTAGGGGGGGCACTCAGGCATCCAAGTAACCTATGCAAGGTTGCAGAAGCATTTTTTCTGGCTTGGATGTTGCAGGAGGTGAAGGATTGGATTCAGAGATGTGAGGTTTGTGCTAAATGCAAACTAGAACACCGTGCTACTCCTGGGTTACTTCAACCCCTTCCCATTTCCTCTCAAGCATGGCAACACATTTCAATGGAGTTTATTGAGAAATTACCAAAATCAAAGGGCAAGGACACTATTTTAGTAGTAGTCTGCAGATTTACAAAGTATGCCCACTTCCTTTCCCTAGCTCATCCATTTTCAGCCTTAACAGTAGCACAGTTGTACCTCAATGAAGTCTTTAAATTACATGGGGTTCCTCATTCAATAGTTTCAGATAGGGAAAAGATATTTACAAGTGTATTTTGGAAGGAACTTTTCAAATTCTTAGGCACTCAACTCAATTTTAGCACTGCCTACTACCCACAAACGGATGGACAAACAGAGAGAGTCAATCAGTGTCTAGAAGGGTACTTAAGGTGCATGTGCCACCTACAACCTAAAGCTTGGAGTACTTGGCTTCCTTTGACAGAATGGTGGTATAACTCTTCCCACCATAGTGCCCTTAAAATGTCCCCCTTTGAGGCCTTGTATGGTTACTCACCCCCTTTTCCCCCCATCATACTTCCTGAATCCATTAAAGTAGCAGCAGTAGGAGACTTACTCCAGCAAAGACTGCAAATGTTGGCTATCATCAAGGACAATCTAATCCTAGCTCAAAACAGAATGAAACAACAACATGACAAGTACAGAACATAAAGGGAATTTGCTGAAGGGGACTGGGTGTATCTTAAGCTTCAACCTTATAGACAGACTTCCTTAGCACTCAGACAGAAGATGAAATTGGCTGCCAAGTACTATGGACCATTTAAAGTTCTTTCTAGAGTAGGGCCAGTGGCTTATAAACTAGAATTGCCAGCTTCAACTGCAATTCATCCAGTATTTCATGTATGCTTATTGAAGAAAAAGTTGGGAGAGGCTATCATACCCTTACTGAACTTGCCTACTATGACAGAAGATCAGATGATAGTAGAACCAGAAGAGGTTTTGCAGACTAGGGTCATCACCAGGGCAAGCACAGATATTTTGCAGGGCCTAATCAAATGGAGGAACTTACCTACTGAGGATTCCACCTGAGAGGACCAAGCTTTTATCACAACTCAATTTCCAACCTGTTCTCTTTCTTGGGGACAAGAAAGAGCTAATGGCCATTGTCACATATCATAGGAAAAGGTTCAGGGGTAAAAAGGACTTTAGTGGTTAGCAATAGTTCCAGGTATGTAAATAATAGTTAACTTTGTTAAAAGGGTTAAATAATTCTGTAACAAGCAGTAGTATAGTAACAGTGTGAATAACACAGCTGATTACTACTTGTAGTGCAGCTGAGAGTTGTTAAAACAGAATAGTTTAGTAGTCATAGGCAGTTACAACTACTTGGAGTGGTACAATTGTACTACAACACTTGTATAATCCAGCCTCATTCATTCAAGAAATCAATAATAATCTGAATTTCTCTTTTTCCTAAATCCTCCCTCTCTCTCTCTCTCTCTCTCTCTCTCTCTCTCTCTCTCGTGTCTTTCTCTGAATTCTTCTATTTTCTCTCTTTTAAAACCCTAATTCCCTAATTACTGATTGTTAAAGCATCACAGCTCTAACAAGGTCTTCCTTTGGTTGGAAAAGCCATGAAATTATATAACTGATTAAATATTAGTTACAATTTTGGTTAGGAAATGTTGTGTAATTAATCTTTAATGAAAGAGTAATTATCAAAAAGAAACTTTATATAGATAATAAAATTCTGGGATTTAATGCTAATATGCAATATGGTTACTACATAGGAATGTCCCAAAACTATTGAAAAGGACCTAGGCATATCCAAAAACTGCAAAATCTTGTTCAAGGGACCTAGGAGTGTCCTAAAACTGCTTAAAACCTATTGAAGAGGATCCTCCTTAGCATGTCCCAAAATAAAAAATAAAAACCACTTGAAGAGATCTAGACACTTACTAAAACTGCAAAAACTTGTTGAAGGAATCTAGGCTCCTAAAGCTGTAGAAAAACTAGTGAAAGGACCTTAACATGTCAAAAAAAATAAAAACTACTACAAAAATCTGAGAGATATTGTGATGTCCAAAAACTGCTAAAAATTAGCTAAAGTTTGTAGAGAAGGGCTTGAGCTATTTGTTGTGATTTATTCTTGTTGCTCAATGTGAGATAGCAAAAGAATTTGAAAAAAAGAAAAAATCATTAAGATACTCTCAAGATGGAGAGTTTCTATCTAGTAGGAGTGTTTAGAATGTTTTGCTGAGTACACCAGAAAATGAGTGAAAGATGCTTAGAAATAGAGTGCTTCAAAAAGAAAAACTAAGCAAGAAGGTTGTTATTTGGAAAGTTTGGAGACAAGTGCTCCAAGAAAAGAAAAAGAAAAAGAAAATGTCATTGGAAATGCTTGGAGATTATGGTGCTCCAAGAAAAGTCTAGAAAACTTGAAGACAAAGTGCTTCAAGATGCAGAATTAATCCGTGGAGAAAAAGGTACTCCTGCTCCAAGAAAGCAATCGATTTGAGGGACAGAGAAACAGTGCTCAAGGAAAGATAAGCAAAAAATTAAATGATACTTTATGGAAGCCTAAGTTTAAATCTTCCGTCAAAAATCTCTAGGATGTTATAGATTTTTATTTCGACACTCTCAAGTTTATTTGTATTTTGGTCTGGAATTTGTATTTTGAATACTGTTTGTTGTTGTAATGGCACAACTGATAGGGGGATTAGGTGAGAGATATGGTTGAGTTTGATTGGTAGAATTGGCTTAGATATGGACATTAAAGTTATGCATGGTTGGAAGACACTTTTGTATTTATATCGCATGTAAATAAGAGCTATATAAAGCACTAAAGCTATCAACGATATGTTGCCCTTGAGAGGTTCAGTTACAAAATCGTGTTTTCTGTGTATTTGTTGTGTGCGCTGTCAGTGTTTTTGAGAACTCTTTTCCCTCCATCCAGTATCTTTTTTAGTTGATGTTGATATAAGGATTAAAATTGTTTAGTTTGAAATGGTAGGGAATTACAAGAACACTCAGGAAGGTTGTAGTGATTTACCGTTATTTTAGATTGAAATTTCACTTTCTGATTTGCACAACTCATTTTCCTTGATAGATTGATATCAAGTTGGGGAAGGTGGATTTGGACATTGTGTAAAGCAAGGTTTTAAATATCTGACGATACATACCTCATCAGCTGATATGTAATGGAATTTTACAAAAACGATATGGTATTTACCGATTCTCTACATGTATATGATGCAGAAAGCATACAGAAATGTTGACAAAACAGTGATATGTATCATTTCACAATGGCTGTATCAATTTTTTATATCAATTTCTAAACTTTACTTTATGTGATAAATTATTAGACGTACAAGATTATTACGGGTGTGCATCATACACATTTTCTCTGTATTGTTACACTCACAAGTTTTTGAGAAATGAAGAATGAAACTTAGAACCTTTTGTGATATAAGAATCTAATATGTTGATAATCAGTATTTGTTTTATATAAATTTCCATTCTAAATAATTTCTTTTGCTTGTCTCACAGCCAGATGATATCCTCCAATAAATGCTTTTCACAGTGAAGGATCAGAAGCAAAGATTCAGCTGTTTATGTATAAAGACAACTTCAACTTCATTTAGCATACAAAAGGAAAACCTAATCCAATAATCCTAATGTTTCATTATTTTTTGTTATGTTGTTTGTGCTTTTCATTACCTAACTTGAGTTGTCAAGGACTCGGGGCATGTGTTTGGAAGTACTTAGTTTCTGTAGCAATTTATTTAACCTTTAATTATGACATCTAATGTAATATATTTGTGTTCTATAACAGATTATTGAAAGTACTGCTTGTATTGCCAAACATGTGATGTGCAAGTTTTCTGCAAATGGTTTTGTTTGATGGTCTTTGAAGGGTATATTTGGTCATAAAAATTACATTAATCATCTTTTACCTCATTTTCCTCTATTTCTTCTCATTTTGGCAGGAAATAAAAGTTGGCTTTGAAGTGAAACAGAGGAGTAATTTCCCTATTACTTCATTTCGGTCCAATCTCTCTCAAAAGTCAAAACAAACCAAACATAAGGATTAAAATCTTTAGCCCTATTAGCCCTATTTGACATACTGTGTAAATATCAGCGGCAATGCCAATATGCAAAAGAATTTGATGCATATTGAAAATGAGCAAAATCATCAAGGCACCTTATGAAATAACTTATGTACAAGAATTCAACTATAAATTAAATTATAATAGAGTTGAATTCAATTAATGATAGAATTTATGTGTTTAGAGTAAATATTAATATAATAAAATTCATTTGAATTTTATTGTTTGGAATAATAAAAAAATATAATTTATTTATTTTATTTTTATATAAAAAGAGCCAATTTAATTTAAATGATAATATTTTGGAGTTTTAATAGCATATTTTATTAAATAAATTGAGTTTTTGTAAAATTATTTTTAGCTTAAAAAATAGAATTATATTAATTATATCTTTTCAAACATAAAAATTGACAAAGATAATATCAATTTAATTTGTGAACTTCAATATTTAGGTTTTTTAACTTTATAAATTTGATGTAGTGCTAATCAAATTAATGACTTAATTAATCATATTTTTAAAATTAAAAAGTTTAATTAACTTTAATCAAAATTTAAACTAATGTACACTAAAATATAGTCTAATAGCAAATACAAATAAGACTTAGGCAATAGGTTGGATTCTCCTTCTACTTGTATGATATGATAAGTTTAAAAATTAATTTCTCATTTTGATCTTTTAATTAATAATTTATTTTTTTTACAATTATACCTTAATGTAGAATTGCAATTAAATTTTCAAATTTAGATAGAACTAACAAAAAAAAAAATGATATAATTATAAAAATGGACAAAAGTTAAGGTAAGATAAATTAAGAAAATATCAAAAATGATTTTATGGTTACAAAATTATATAAAATTATTTTTTCATTTTCTAATTATCATGTCAAAAAGTGAAATATAGTAATAGAACTTCATGTACTATACTATAACATATATATTTTGTGATATTATTTTAAAAAAAGAAAAAGAAAAAGAAAAAGAAGACTGTTTGGATATATATTACTAAGCTAAAATATATTATTTATAAAATAAATTTCAAAAATAAATATGATAATAATGCATACATACTCATTAAATATTACATAATTAGTAGTTTAACATACATTGCATGAATATCTATTTTTATTTATAAAAATATGACAAATTATTTTATTTATTAATTTAATTGTGAAAATAAAAAATTTTAAATGACTACAAATTTTAGATAATTATTAAAAATTAATAACATTTGACATTTGAGAATCGAGGGCAAAAAGAGTAATGTAACATAAAATTCTAAAAAAAGTATAAAGAGATTAATAAACATGAACTTTTACATTTTCAAATATTTGTTTTGAAATTTTTTTTTCCCAATTTAATTTTGATATATACATATCACACCTCCAATTTCAATAGTGTAACAGATTTATGACCACATAATATTAATCTGGATTATTCATAATTAATATCCACAACATTCATATATTCCAATAAATATCTGTTTAAAAAAATCATTAAATACATTTTCATTTATTTTTTATCAATTAAAAGTAATATTAAATCATCATTTATAAGGAATAAGGAACAATCCAATAATATTTATTAAGTATCAATACTGTAACTATAACATCCAATTTATAGAGCATCTAAAAATATAGCATCCAAAATATTATATACACAATATTACAAAATAAATAAAAAGAATACATGGAAGTTTTTTGGGAGGGAAAAAGAATTCAAAAAGCTTAGTCATCCCTATCGGCTTTCTCTTTATCTCCAGAAAAGTACATAAAGAAACATAGAAGGTGTTTGAATCTACTTAAAATGGGGCATGAAATACCATTTTGAAGTTTAAAAAATGTTAAACGGGTTTTTGGAATGTTTAGCATATTAATTCAAAATGTCGTTTTGAAACTTAAAAACAGAAAAAATTTAAGCTAGACATGTCAGTTTATTTTGAAACGATATTTTAAAAACTCTGTTTTTCAAAATTGAGTTTTCACCCGAACACCTTTATAGTGTGCTATAAAATCAATAAGTTATGAAAATGCATCAACGCCTTTGGGTTCTTAATGATAGTATAGCAATATTATGGTTGTACATATACAAATGACAATGGTTAACAATGGGGTTCATCAACAAAGAAAAAAATATATGTCTAGAAAGAATGGCATTAACAATATAAAGTAAAAAAAAAATCCATGTAATTAATCAAATAAGAAGGCAACAACACCCTCATATCAATCTCATGTATGCTTGAGTGAAGTATACACCTAGGTAGGGATATTTATAAATTGTCCAATTCGTCCAATCCAATTTAACTCGTAGTTAAACCACAGTTTAATAAGTGTTGTAGGTTGGGTTGGTTTGAAAAATTTTTTAATATGTATTTTATGGGTGGGTTGTGTTAGTGTAGGTGCTCTAAAGACAATCATTATAATGATATTTTTAGAAATATATTAATAAAAAGACATTATTTATTAATCAATACTTATTATTGTTTAGAATAATATTGTATAACTATTTAATAAAGTCCATGGTATAAACATAGCATGGAGGCATTTATCATGAGATCATGATAGTAAGATGCTTATCATGTGTAATTATGTTTTAATCTAAATTTTTCTAGTCATATAATCAATGAGAATGGACATTATTGATTCGGAAAGACTAGCACATGCATATACTATTTGATTTGATCAAATCATTTGATCTCATAAATATGCTGACATTGGGATGTTTGAGTATAGTATGTGGATGCTTAGTGATCGCAAGATACCGCTCATGATCTACTTAAGTTAGAGAGGTTCAATTGGAGAATTGGTTATGAATTAAAGAAATTTAATTCATATAATCCTTATTGGACAAAGATTATCTTTTATGGAAATTTCCTATTTTAGAAATAGAAATTCCACTTAAGAGTTCCTAAATTAATTTAAGAAAATAATTAAGGACTTAAGTTGCCATTTAATTAGGGAACCTATTAGGTCATATGCATAGAAGTGTTTCAAACAATAAGTGAAAGAGGAAATTAAATTATGATTAAATGAGATTTAATTCATATATTTAATTATGGAGTTTTGCAATAATTTAATATCATTAAATTAATTATCTAATTTAATTATTTACATATGATGTATTTAATTAAATTAGGACCATTGGATTGTGTTAATATTAGGAGCAATAAGTTCAAGGTCAAAGGAGTGTGTTTGAACCTTTCATTAATGGCATTATTGTCATTAGACTTATTATTTTAATCTAAGCCGTTAGATTAAAACCTAATTAATTAAGGGCCATATAATATGATGAGATCATAATTAAATCAACTCTAAGTCAAAAATCATATCCCTTGGCCGAAAATATTAAGAGGAAAATCAAGAAAGAATTCAACAATCATTCCTTCTCCATCCAAACCGAAAATCCTAAGGCTTGCAACTAAGGATTTTTGGCACCTCTTTCCTAAAAACTTGTTATTTGATCTTCGCGTGGATTACTAATCGAGCTTTCCTCATCTTATGAGAAAGATAGTGGTTTGCTATAACCATTTCTTGGTGATCAAGTGAAGAAAAGGTTTCCAAACACAAAGGTAAAGATCTTGATCTTTTAATTAATCTTTAATTTTAATCAACATAGAGATCTTGATTTGGGATTTTTTTTTTTGTTTTTTCGCTGCACCTAACGGCCTAAATCCCAACATGTGGTATCAAAGCCATGCTATAATTGATTAAAATTGATGAAAAATATTTTTGAAATCCTTGGTTTCGGTTTGCTTGAAGTTGGCGTAAGTTAGTGTTTCAAAACCCTTAATGCTGATTTTGTTGCCTTTGGTTGAGACGGCTGGTTGAACAGTTTGGTTCAGTAAATCCATTCCCTCAAGGCCGATTTTTCATGATAGATGAGATCTAGATTGGGTAAAATTGATTTAGTTTTGATTTGAGTGAATATGGATTGCCTTTTGTGATGTTTTGGTTTGATTCAAATATGAACAGTTTATGATATAAATATGCCCCTGAATATGGAACAGTTTCTGACCTATTTTATATCATCTAAAAATTCTAGAAAAAATATAATTATTTTCTATGATGTTTCATGTGATGAATGGCTTTCATTTGATGCAATTCGGAGTTCATTTGATATGATTTCAAGCGAAATTACAAAAGTTGTATAATTCTGTTTTTTGGTGAAAATACAGCAGAGTATTATTCTGAGTTTACTGTTTCGAAAATTTTAATGAATATTACTGGAGTTTATATGATAATCCTCATTAATGTTTCATTGATTCATAGGCTTTGACTTTGCTCAATTTGGAGTTCATTTGAATGAGATTCAAGCAAAACAATCTAATCCTTGCAAGTTAAGAATTACAAGTTCTAATGTGATTAGGATTACCTTTTCCTTATGGAATTAGGTGTTGGGTTAATTAGTAAAATTAATGTGATTAATTTATTATTGTACCATGGCTATTAAATGAAGATTTAAGAGCTGGAACTCCAAAATATATATTTTACAAAATTATTTTTGTACAAAACTTACAAAATTTTTTTATTAGTTACGCGTAAAAATAAGTTTTTACAAAATCTTTTCAAATTGTTTGAAAGGGATATTCAGAATTAAACCTAAAATTTATATGATAAATTTAAGGTGGTTTTAAATAGTTTTTTTTATTATTAAAATACTAGACCCAATTGAAAATTTTAAAAGTTAAAAATTTTCGATTTAAGATATCTAGTAAAATGGCTATATGAGATGTTTAGCAATTTTATAAATTAATTCATAAAGATGATTTATTTATTTATTTTAATAATTATAAATTCATTTAAATTAACTTCTGAATTTTTAAAATAAATTTTGAATTTATTTAAAATCAATTCAATAAACCAAATCCAAACCGAAAAGAATAAGTTGCGGAAAATAAGCAAAAAGAGTTTTTGCAATAATTTCTTTAAATTGTTTTTAGAAATTGCATTATGAATGTATGGATGACATGATGATATAGATATGGACTTGACCAATATAATTGTTCATGCATTTGATTAATTTGGGCCTGCGCTCCCTGGTTTCCTTTTGGATGATTGTAATAGTTAGTTTAAATTTTTTTAATTTTTCAAAAGTTATGTAAAAGTAGTTTTACATAGGACTTAGATTAGGCTTTTGAAGAATAAATAAAGGCCCAACCTGGAGATCCAAGACGGAGACTTATGGTGACCAAAAGGAGACCGAAGATGACTTGGAGAAGTACCTTGAAGACTTAAAGATAAAAATTATTGTAATTGTTATTTCAATTTTTAGCTTTAAGTTGTAATCTCTTGCATCTACCTAGGTGTGACCTATTACTTTTTCATGGCTCGAAAAGTCAATGTAGATTGTCCATATCTATGACCATATAATTTGATTATCGTATATATATATCTTGATGATGAATAAAGATAGTATATGCATGCTAGGATTAAAATGATGAGACGCTTAAAAGAATGAAATCCCTCTTTAATAAATATTAAGGTTGAGTCTTCCTTTAATATGGCGTAAACCAGAGTTTTTTCAAGTGGAGGGTTGCTGACGCAGTCAGGCCGAACCACTTTA
>CANXYC011403822.1:0-23787 GCA_948193065.1 Aleurites moluccanus
ATATATATATATATATATATATATAAGTCAAATGGTTCAAATGGTGATTTTTTTTTAGTGGTTAGCGGTGTTTGTCAGGCAGTCACAATTCTACCCTCCTTAAAAGAATTTCATCCTCGAAATTTAATTACTTGATGGTGAAAAAAAAAATAAGGGTACTGATATCTCATATCTTCTTCTCGTGTCCATGTTACTTCTCGTCTCGAATGATTCTTCCATAAGACTTTCACTAAAGGAATAACCTTATTTCTCAATACCTTCTCCTCTCTAGCTAGAATCTCAATAGGCTCTTCCTCATAAGTCAAATCTTCTTTCAGTTCAGCAGGTTGTCTCTGAAGTATGTGTGAAGGATCACTCCTATATCTTCTTAATATAGAAACATGAAATACATTATGAATCTGAGACAATTCTGGCTGTAAAGCTAACCGATAAGCAACAGGTCAAACTCTATTTACAATCTCATAAGGTCCAATGAACCGCGGACTCAACTTATCACGTTTACCAAATCGAACTACACCTTTCCATGGAGAAATCTTCAGGAATACCTTATCGCCAACTGCATATTCAATATCTTTCTTTTTTAAATTTGCATAGCTCTTTTGCCGATCCTGTGCAACTTTTAATTTGCTTCAAATTACCTGAATCTTATCTGTGGTCATCTGCACTATCTCTGGACCCACTAGCTTCTTTTCCCCTGCTTCATCCCAACATAACAGAGTTCTACATCTCCTCCCATATAAAGCATCATAAGGTGCCATATCAATACTCGTATGATAGCTATTATTGTAAGCAAACTCCATTAAAGACAAATATTTATCTCAACTTCCTTTGAATTCCATTACACAAGCTCTCAACATGTCTTATAATGTCTGGATAGTTTTTTCACTTTAGCCATCTGTCTGAGGGTAAAAAAAAGTACTGAATCTCAGTTTAGTACCCAAAATATGCTGTAAACTGGGCCAGAATCTTGATGTGAATCGTGGATCGCTGTCTAATACAATGGAAATCGGAGTGCCATGAAGTCTCACAATTTCATTTACATATATCTCAGCAAGCTTATCTAAAGAATAATTCATTATGGTGGGTAAAAAGTGAGAAGACTTGGTTAACCTATCTACTACAACCCAGATAGCATAATGTCTGTGTTGTATACGAGGTAATCTTGTCACAAAATCCATAGTGATATGCTCCCATTTCCACTCTATAATAGGCAAAGGTTGAAGAGAACCGAAGGACTCTGTTGTTCTGTTTTCATCCGTTGGCATACTAAACATCTCACTACATACTCTGCCACTTCTTTCTTCATACCTTGCCACCAATAGTTTTCTCTGAGATTTTTGTACATCTTAGTGCTACCCGGATGCATAGAATAGGCTGAACAATAAGCTGCCTCCATTATCTCTCTCTTTAATACATCGACATTAGGCACACATAATTTGTCACCAAACATCAAGATTCCATCTTCCTTAAGAGAAAAATTCGTACGAGTACCATCTTTCACTTCATTTCTAATCTTCTCTAGCTGTGCATCTTGATTCTGTGCTTCCCTTACTCTGTCAACTAAAATTGGTCTCACTTTAAGAGTAGCTAACAATGCACTTGAATTTTCCACTGTCAAATCTGCTTTCAAAGTTCGAAGATCTAGAAGTAAAGGAAGTTTCACAGTCTTAATATAGGCTAATGTAGCATATGATTTCCAACTAAGAGTATCAGCTACCACATTAACTTTTCCTGAATGATAATCAATAATGCAGTCATAACTTTTAATAACTCAATCCATTGCCTCTGTCTCAAGTTTAACTCATTCTGCGAAAAAAGATACTTCAAACTCTTGTGATCAGTAAAAATCTAGCATGTCGCCCCATAATGATAATGTCTCCAAGTCTTTAGAGTAAATACTACTGAAGTAAGTTCTAAATCATAGGTAGGGTAATTTACTTCATGTGGCCAAAGCTGTCTAGAAGCATAGGCAATCACTTTCCCATTTTACATAAGAACACAACCCAAACCTTTGTTTAAAGCATCACTGTACACTGCATAACCATCATTACCTGAAGGAAGTGCTAAGACAGGAGCAGAAGTTAAACAAACCTTGAGTTTCTCAAAACTATCTTGACATTCATCAGTCCATTCAAACTTGGTATTCTTCATCATAAGTTTAGTCATTGGCGAGGCAATTATAGAAAAATCCTGAATAAATCGACAATAGTTTCCTGCCAGTCCTAAGAAACTCTGAACTTCTGAAGAATTGGTTGGTGGCTCCCAATTCACTACAGCTTTTATCTTCTTAGAATTAACAAAAACTTCTTCTACTGATATCATATGTCCTAAGAAAACCACATTCTCTAACCAGAAATCACACTTGCTGAGCTTGGCATACAATTGCTTATCTCTCAGAGTCTGCAATACTATTCTCAAATGTTCCTTATGCTCCTCTCTACTTCTCGAATATATCAAAATATCACCTATGAATACAATCACAAATATGTCCAAATAAAGATGAAATATTATGTTCATAAGGTCCATAAAAGTCGCTGGAGCATTAGTCAGGCCAAATGGAATCACAAGAAATTCATAATGTTCATATCGAGTCTGGAATGCAGTCTTAGGTACATCTGACTCCTTAATTTTCAGCTGATGATACCCAGATCGCAAATCAATCTTTGAAAATACTTTTGCACCTTGAAGCTGGTCAAAAAGATCATCAATACAGGGCAAATGATACTTATTCCGAACTGTAACTCTATTCAACTACCTGTAGTCAATACACAATCGCATGGAACCATCTTTCTTATTCACAAATAACACAGGAGCTCTCCAAGGTGATATGCTGGGTTTAATGAAACCCTTATCTAACAACTTTTTGTAATTGTGCTTTTAATTCCTTAAGTTCTGCGGGAGCCATTATGTATGGAGCTTGAGAAATAGGAGTCGTTCCTAGCTGAAGATCAACGGTGAACTCGATCTCTCTGTCAACAAGTAAACTAGAAAGTTCTTCTGGAAACACATCAGGAAATTTACAAACTACAGGAATATTCTGCAATTTAGGGCCTTCTAACTGTATATCTATAACATGAGCTAAATATGCCTGACAACCCTTTTGTAGTAACATTTTGGCTTGTATAACAAAAATCACACTAGTTGGTCACAAACTTCGCATACTATGAAAAGTGAATTTAAAAACTCCCGACTGTTCAAACTTCACTACTTTTTCATAACAATCTACCTTTGCATGGTGAAAAAATAATCAATCCATTCCCAAAATAACATCAAACTCTTGAAGAGATAATGGAATCAAGTTTGCTAATAATTCCTGATCACCTACCTTAACAATTGAATGTTTGTACATATTTTTATATATCAAGGGTTCTACTATGGGAAAACTTACCACTAACACATCTTGTAAAAGACTCAATTTCTTATCCCCATGAATAGCAAATGCATGAGACACAAATATATGCGTAGAACCCGAATCAATAAGAACTTGTGCATCTCTATTAAAAATAGATAATACACCGGTAATAACCTTGGAGATGCCACTGTCTCCTACTAACTCATCGCAAAAACTCTGGCTTTTCTAGGTGGTCTACCTGGCTGTACACCCTGTTTGGGCTAGCTAGATGATGAAACTGTATCAATACTACCCATACTAGAACCGACACCTCTATCTATGGTTTTACCCTAAAATGGTGCCCTACCTCCTCTTTGACTCATAGAAACTGAGGAACCCTGTCCCGAAGTGAGTAAGGAACAATCTTTTCTCAAATGGCCTAACTCTCCATACTCATAGAAACTAGGAGTATAATCTCTACAATCTCCATCATGAAATCTACCACAAGTGTCACACTAAGGAAATGATCGTTTAATCCTTCTCCAGGCCTGAATCCTTAAGTACTAGAAAAATTACCAACAGGCAGTCTTGTTGAACTCTGAACCATCTGAGGTCTACTACTCATCAATCTTGTTCCCATCTGATATCATCTGCTACTGCTACTATAATCAGGTCTAGGAGGAAAAGAACTGCCTCCCCTTTTAACAGGTCTCTCGTAGCTTCCCTGAAACATCTGTCTCTTCCTACATTATTCAAACTCTGCCTCTTCTCTATCTAACCTCTCTGTCTCTAAAGCTCTGTCAACCTTCTCACGAAAACCCAGAGAACGCCAGTTTGATATACTCCTCCGAACAGAGAATTGCAAGCCGTTATAAAATTTGCTACATTTATCTCTCTCCTTAACAATAATATGGGCCACAAGCCTATATAGCTCCTCAAACCAATCTACATATTGTGTAATAGTCATACTCCCCTATCACAAGCTGAAGAACATATTCTCCTTCTCTCTCTTGTAGTTGTCTGTAATGTACTCCCTTTGAAATTCAGTAGGAAACATCCCCCATGTCAAATTATTATATGTACGCATCAATCTATCATACCATCTCTCAGCTACTCCCTCTAGAAAAGTAGGTACATGTTGCATCTTATCTTCCTCTGTCAATCCTGCAATCTCATAGGCTTTTTCCAATTTCTTCAACCAACCATATGCTTTCCCAGAGACTAAGGATCTAGTAAATTTTTCTGCCTCCAATTTCTTACAATTAGATACAATCTTCCAAGGTCATTGTTGTTGCACCCTATTCAACATACCTGTTGCAACAGCTTGAGCAATAGTAGCTGCTAACTCAGGATCAATAATAGGTGGCTGAACAACTGGTGGTGGAACTGGAGGAATGGGATGGGGTTGGGGTGGATATGCATGTGATGCACTAGCCTCATCCTTATAAGCTATTGGTATCTCTCGCTCAGGAATATGCTCATGATTCTGGGGTAAATGAATGTTCCTAGGAGGTCAGCCAACATCCTCTATATTGGCTATCCGATGAACTCTACCATGACCTCTATCTCTACCACCCTGTACTTGTGGCGGTATTATCCTACAAGACGAAAATAGAACAGGATTAAAAACTAAACATATTATTATATCCTACTGCAGAAAGAAAGAAAAAGAAGTTTACAGAATCTGTAACCTATGCTCTGATACCAAAAATTGTCACACCTTTTACTCTACTTGTCACACCCATTCCTCTACTGTCCTGATGGGTGGTGTGACAATAAAAAATGTTTCCTGTAGCTGTACGATTACTAGAAAACTGATAATAATATCTAAAATGATTATAACATATTTATAACTGTATAATTCTATTACACAGAGAGATAAATCTAGGATTATACAAACTATAGTTGTCCAAAATAATATATACAACCCAGCTAGCTAACCAAAAAAAAAAAAAAAGAGATTGTTGGCTCAACCTCTGCTATGTGCTGAATAAATGAGAGGACACCGCTAACTCTGCTGGATATCTATTGAGAATAATCTAAAAAGTATTAATATAGGAGAGATGAGCAAATCACAATACTCAGTGAGTGGTAAATATATAATAAAGGGGAACATGATACTGTTTTCTGCATATAATTTACACATAATATCTAGAAAATATCATCATTCTGAAAATAAATTGTACATAAAATCATCTAGTACAAGAAATAAATCATAAAATAATTATATGTAAAACATACACTCAACATATATAAACAATCTGTAGATAGATAAACTGGCATCTTGGGAGCATGATGACATCTGGCAGCACCAAGAGCAAACTGGTCATACAATGTGCAGAGCTACCCCCAAAGGGCGACCACCTAATATACGTCCCAAAGACTATATGTATATCAAACGCTGTCCCAAAGACAGTATCTGATATCTGAGAGTTATCCTCATCAGGATAATCTCAATCTGTCAATTACTCTGAAATACCCGTCATCTAGGTGTATCTATCAGAAATATTCATATATGAGTGTATTTAAAAAAAAAAAAATATTTATACTCAACTGTGCAATCAAATCCTTCTTTATAAATCAAACTCCAACATACCAATATATGTTCCCAACTTTAATATATAAAATATCGCATTTCTAAAATTTCGATTCAAATCAATTTTCATTCGGAAATCCATTTCTCAAAACATATAGCATATATTAGTAAAATCAATATTGTAAATTCACCACTCACCTGGCAAAATGATAGAAAACCTATCATACTGGAGCACCTCGTTGCTTTGAACTGGTCACTGGGTCAACTCTTATAAATAAATAAAAACTAATATTGAAATATGAAAATAAATTATAAAATGTCATGATACATGAATTATGTTGACTCTTAAATATCTAGCCTAATTTCTCACGAAAATTTGACAGAATTTCCTCTTAAAAACTGTCGGCCCTAAAAATTAACCTGCTCAAATAATTATAATAACAGTCTATAATGCAATATTAAATATCAATTATAACCCATAATGCTATTTTATATCTAACTAAAATAAAATATATGAAATATGGTCAAGGTTCCAATTGTCAATAATTAATATTTCCGGTATCCAAACAAAAATCTAAAAGTGTTTATGAATTTCTTATATTGCAAAGAATATTTTAATATAAATATTATTAATTAAAACTAGCTAATTGAGAAAATTCTAAATTTAGTCTAAACCTTAAATTTCAAAATTAATTGGTTAAAACTAAAAATTAACCAAATTAAATATCAAATTCATATTCTAAACATCAAAAACTATTAGTTACCTGAGTTAAACGATTGAAAAAATCAAGATTTGACATTCGATCGAGTAATAGAAAAAAAAAATCAAAATAAATATTTTCTGATAAGGAAAACACACACACACACACACACACACACACATATATATATATATATATATATATATATATATATATATATATATATATATAGCGGTAAGCGGTGGTTTCAATTTGTCACACCATCTTTTAATCCAATAAGAAGATACACATATTGGTGATGTTATTCCATAATCCCTTATTAAAAAATTAATCCTAACAAAGGAAATGTATATGCTACGACAACTTTCCCTTCCTTTCTTGGATCATTATTATTCATCAACATTAACTTGTGCTTGATTGTCGTGTATAGAAAATTCATGCAATAAACATAGAATGCAATGCTAAGTTTGGCTTATAGTGTCCTCTTTTGATATTTCTTGTTTGTTTTTTCCTTTTCGACCTTTTTTTATGAGCATATTTGGAAACTGATTTTTTTTTTTTAAGAAAAAGAGAGATTCAGTTTGTTTGGCAAAGAAAAAAATTACATTTTTTTAGCTGGAATCTCGATTGAGCTATCTTATCCTTATATGACAAGTGGTTTATTTTCATTTTTAGGGTAAAAAATATCCTTTTCTTTCCCCAAAAAAAATATATAGCTTGAAAAGATATGAATATGATATACAATTTTGAAAGTAATTAAATGTGTAATTATCAGTCACTAACATACTACGAATTAGATAGCAAATTATCATTTTCCAAATCATTTAGATGTCAATCTCAAATCATTTAATCATATAATGTGATTGTTAGTTGAGCTGATGTTTTCTAATTATTTATAAGAGATAAGAGAGTGATTGAAACAACAAACTCTATTGTACTCCCTCACTTTAAAACCCCACCTATTGGAAAGTAAAAATCATATTTATATTGTCGTTTAGGAGATCATTAGTAATTCGATGTTTGACATTCTCCTTCCATTCATTTCAATATACAAAATGGAAAATAAAAATTGAAAAGGGGTGGGGGGATGTTGCGGGCGCCGATGTGGTGTGGTTGGGGGAAAAGAAGAAAAAAAATCCCATTACATGTGGAGCTAAGGATGGTCTAATGATTGAAGAAGACATGTTGCAAATGGTGGTCCAAAATATAGCATACCATGTTCAAGAAAGAGCAAAGAAAAAAGAGTACAGTATACATATCAAACTTACCTTCCTTCAATAGTACTATTAGGTTCCGTTTGGAAAGTCTGAAATTAAAGTTGAAATTGAAATTAAAATTGAAATTCTCAATTTCAATATTTGACAGCTATTTATAATTAGAATTAGAATTTTAACTACAAATTCATAGAATTGTAATATAACTAAAAACCTAATTTCACAATTATATTATCAACCCATAAGAATTATAATTTCATAATCACAACTATAATATTCTCTCCCACTGCCACCCCCAGCACTATCGTCACTGCCACCTCTATCTCAAGAGCCATCACCGGTAATGGTGGTCCGCCACCGCCGGTGATGATGGTTCGCCTTACGGTCATCGCCAGAGACGATGACTCGCTGGACCGTCATCGTCAAAGACAATGACTCGCTGGTGATTCACTACCACCCCCACCATCACCGCCAGTGGTCTGCCACCACTTCTAACTCAAACAAACACTCTCATCGTCATCAATTTTTTATTTAATTTCAATTCAATTCTAATTTTTTCTGTAAAACAAATGTTAAAATTACAATTTTAACAGAATTTTAATTCTAAAAAATTAAAATTAAAATTAAAATTCTCAATTCAAATTCTAATTCTTATCCCCACGGAACCTTATAAAAATCTATTACCATTTCCTATTTGGCTTCTGACCTTTGCTCATCTTCTCCTATTCATATGCGCCTGCCTGTCCTGCCCTTTTCATCTACGTAATAAAGCTAACTTACAACCTTTTTCTCTTGATTCAATCTTTAAATGGCTAAGCCTTTAATCACACTTCCTTTCTATATATGCGTATATAAAAAGCTTAAATGAACAATCACTTTGACTGTCTTTCCATCAATCTTTATTTTTTTAACGTTGTGTAACATGTATACCCTAACCTGTTGTAAAATTTCTACAAGTGCATATATTGTTAATAAATAATATAGCAGTGAATAGAGTGGTCAATCCCACGAAAAACAATTATTAAGTATCAAAATTAGAATTTTTCTCATTATTTAGAGACTAAATATTGATTTAAACTAAAAATAAAATAAAATAAAATTATAATATGAAAATTAATTAAATTGAATATAAAACAATGATATGAAAAACCTTGAGTTTAAATTTCATTAATTAACTATCTATAAATTATTTCTAATTGAATTGATTAGATTTTATCTTATTAGAATTAATAATTAAATTTTTCTAAATTATATGATATTCTCTTAAGATATAACATATGTATTTATGTTAATTTTTTATTTATTTTTGTGATCATAAATAATCAATACAAACCCATTAAATTTTATGAAAATCCTTTTAATTAACAATCTCAAGCGATTATTTTTATCTTTAAGAAATACATATTTTAGGTATAATACCTTAATAAAATAATATTATACTTTCACTTTCACTATTTCACACAATACCTTATAAAACACGTGAATGGTGATTAATTATTCACAAGAATTAAAATCTAAAATAATATATTAATTCTTATAAGCAATTTCAAATCAATCAATTATAGATAATCATAGACTAATAAAATAACTACATCTAAAATCCTAAATAAAAATTTAGTTGCTCACTATATGAAAAGAAAAGAAAATATTAATTGAGTAGAAAAATAAACATCCCAAACAAACTAATTAAAATAGAGAATAAAGTTTAGAAAAACTCTAGCCCAAAATCTTGAATTTTCCTTCAAATTTGAGAATTTTCAACTTCCCTTGCAAAAACTTTCAAGAAATCTAAATTTTATTTAAGAGAAATATAAAACTATAAAAGAATTAAAAATTGGAGAATATCTTCTTCTCCCTCCTTCCAAAAATTAATAGAAATCATATATTTATATAGAAAATAAATAAATAAATAAAACTTAGGTTTAAGGAGGTATAGAAGTTCTTAGAAATCTAGAAAATTTTAAGTATGAAAATACCCCCTCAGATTACATGTAAATAGGCCAAGATTTTAAGAAAGCGAAAATCGTATAGCTCGTTGTGCACAGCCATACACAACCTCTTCTGCAAGGTGGTGCAATAATTTCTTCCCTTTGATGTAAAAATACAATGCGAGCAAAACCAAAATTTTTGGCACGGTCGTGCACCTATTTTTTCTACCCAATTATACACTTTTCACTCTTTTTTTTTATTATTATTATTTTCGACTTCTTTCGGATTGAGTTTTAAACTTCCATTTTACTTCACATTACATAAGAAACTTTCAAAAAACTTAAGAAAAATACAAAACAAACTATAAAGTAAAAGTTAAATAAAGACAAATAAAGATAAAATATAATTAAACAAGATATTTTATGGATATTAATCTTAATAATTACACTCAATTTTAATAACATATTTCAAACTTATCATAATCATCGATACGAGATATCAATGTAATTTGAATCCCCTTAATTTTATCCGTTATAATTATTTTTAAAGGCAATTAAGATTTGAACAGAAAAATTTCTATATGGTTGAAAATTTTATAAGAAATTTGGTGGAAATTGAATATATATATATAAAGACTTGATTGATCATGAAGATTAGATACCAATTAGTACGTAAGTTGATTTACAATTATTATGTTTATCTTATAATTTAAAAAATCTAAAATTCAAATACAAATAAATCATCTCTACCGAACGCGTATTGGTACTGTGTAGTAATGAGAAATGGTCCAGCAAAGAAAATTATAAAGAGAAGAAAGAAGAAGACAGTTTACTACCACAAATAAATAAAAGGACCACTGACAATTAATAAAAGCATATCGTAAGTTATAAAATAAATCAAAAACGAAATAGATATGGTCCAAATCCACGAGTAAACATGTGCACCAGAGAAAGCAGCCGCCCGTATTAAAGTTTATGGGTCCATAAATAAATAAACTTATAAATAGATAAGTGTTAAAATTTACTTATACAAATTCAATTATTTTTTATTAGGAAATACTTTTCTCAACACACTCCTTAAGTGCAATCGGACTTTCGCCCATAATTTAAAGTCAATAAACTGATTGACGTTTACTTATAAATGGACAGGTTGACATCTCTTATTCAGTTTTAGTCTGATTGACATTATCATCAATCCAATAACGGGGCTCGAATATTGATCTTACGATCTAATCCATTTGGACATAAAATTTTGATATTATATTAAAATTTATAGACTCATATATAAATAGACTTATAAATCGACAAGTTATATGAGTAATTGTTAAAACTCACTTGCACAAAACCAATTAATTTTTATCAGATTAAATACTCAATCACTTATAAATTTTTTATTTATTTTATCATTATTCAATGTAAAATACTTTTCTCAATACCCCCGTGGTGTGACTCGAAATGTCTGCATAGCAATCACTTGCCTTTGGACCATAGGTCTATTCAATATTAATAATTAATCTAGACAAATCATAATAGATTCTCACAACATGCACATTTACCAAATTATATGTCAAAATTAGAATTAGCAATTAGCAACAAGTTGCTGTCGGCTGAACAAAAACATACTACTCCTAGGGGATATAACAACATACTCATATAATTGCTTTTGGTATTAGCTAGTACAGAGTGCCTTTTTCTTTTTCTTTTAATTAGGTTCAGTTAAAAGTCCAAATTAGTAATGTCATAACTCTGTTTAAGATAATTCCAATATCACTTAGTTAAAGCCATCGATTAATAAAGAGTTATTTGTTGTTGATTCATATATGTAAGTTGCTAAATTGGATCATACATAAACAATCAATTAAACTTTTTGTTATGATAATTGTAAATGATCTATTTTAATTTAACTACTAAGCAAAAGAAACATGACTGAGTTAGCAAAGTATTTGACTCGCAATGCAATATAAATCATTAACTAAGAATCATATAGATGTAATCTAAAAAGAGAAATATTCATTTTGTACCAACAAAAAAAATAAATCTTAAGGAACATTTTAACAAATAAACTTTGAAAATTTGAATCATTGCGTGTAGATCATAAGAAAAGAGAGTTATTTAGGATCATTTTACACCTCGTCCGATATATGCATATAAATCTTGTTCAACTAGCATTTGAGTGCTTTTGAACCAAATATTATTTTGTATGTATTGGATAACTACCTTTTTTTTTATTGGATAAAAAATGATCAGCAATGTAAAGGAATAGCTCTCTCATCTCATAAACTCTCCACTGAAAATTCAAATGTGAAAGCTTTTATAGATTTTATTAATAACTACTAATTGTTGAGATTATATTAATATACTAATTGTTGAAATGTCCCATAAAGATATAACCAAATCATTTTAATTGTCCTAGAATATATATATCCTTCAACCTGAATATATATACAACAAATGTGGTATCACATAAAAATAAAAACAAAAAAAAAAAGAGAGGAAACCTGAAAATCATGATGTTTGTGGGAGAAGGTGCAAGTTGCAAAAAACCCAAAAGAAAGGAAATAATTCATTATCAACACCAATAGTTTGAGATTATCTGTAAACCCTTTTTTTCTTTTTCTTTTTTCAATCAAGAAACAATAAGCATTAATAAATAATAAAGAAAAAGAAAAAGAAAAGTCGGCAACCAATGGCGCTACGAGATTAATTAAGGAGGTGTAATTAAGAATAGAATTTCAGAGTATCTAATTAATGGGCCAGACAATAATTAGTAGGGCCATACCCTTCTTGTCCTGAACAAAGAAGATACAAAGATTTAACTAAGTAGAAAACCTTTGACGTTGATAGTAGTGTGTGTCTTACATTGATCAAGCCAAGAACAAGAACAAGAAGATTCCGTTCATCCATTATTGTATGTATTATGTATGTGTACATAACACAGATATATGTTCCAGTCGGTCCGAATATAACACACCAACAACACATCATTAAACCCTATAACTACCATATATCCTCCATTGCAACCGCATGAAAAGTCTCCTGTCCACATCCATCCACTCCCAACTATTTTCTTTTTTTGAATATTAGGGAGAAAGATTTTAATATTGATTAGAATTGAATTCTAATTTCAATTACTTTAATAATATTTAAAATGTGCAATTAAGGAGTATATACATTTCGATATTTTGAATTAATTAATTAAAGCATGATTGAATTAAGAGTATGTTCTGTGAGTAATTGATACAATTAAGTAATATAGCCTGAAAAAGTTGATTGTTATATAAGAATATGACATATATATAGTCCACTTTCACTTTGCGAAAAAGAAGAAAAATAAATATCAAGTATAATTAAAAATCAGAATGGTCATTTTCTAAAAACTTGATGATCAGGTCTTTTCCCTAGCATATGATTTTTTGAATTTGACCTAAATCTTGATTGACAAATTGTCTTAAACATTGTCGTACCCCATTTAGCATTTATATAAGCTTTGATAGAGATCAAGTTATGAAGGATATCATTGTCTTCGACTCTATAAAAATAATAATGGTGGTCTATTTGATGAGGATTGAGGATAGAAAGAGCCAATTAACTCATTTATAAGGCAAACCAGGATAAGTATTAGGGCAGTCCAATTTGTATTTAGCCTTTGAAGATGAATATATAATCAGAAGAGAATAACCTGAGGGCCACTTAATTATATATATATATATATATTGCTTAGATAAAAGACCTTTTATATGACCACAACGATTTTTTCTTCTATCGCTAATTTGCTATATATATTCCCCTTCCCTTTTCTTTTATAATCAATGATCACTTCTGCCTTTTGTTTTCTAAAAAAGAAGATATAAAATGGTCCCCAAGATGATGATCAGTTGAAAGTTCTACGATTATGAGAACCCTTGATTGCTATTTGTCAATTCTTTCATTCATTTTCAGATCAAATTAATTTTAATTTTATATATATTCTTAGCTTTACTATCAATATATTGTTTACGTAATTAATTAAAGAACCAATAAAATAGATAGACTAGAGAGAACACATGTTGATGGAAACCATCAATACTTTAGTTTTTATATACATATCAATATCAAATCCAAAATGAAAATTAATAAAATAGCTATTTAGTTATTTCACCATGCTTCCATTCTACCCTTTGAAATATGTTACGAAATTAATTGCAAAAACAAATCTCCCCTTAAAAATTTACCTATCTAATAATAATAATAAAAAAAACTAGATCAAAAATTAAAAAGAAAAGCACCAAATATTCACATTGAGAATCTTCTCCTCCCCCCAATAAACCAATATTTAATTTTTACCCTAATAACACAATTCCTAGCTTTTGTGCAATTCAAAGGTTAAAAAATAAAAATCCTGCAGTTTCTTCACTCAAATATTGAGAGGATCAGAACTTCATTAATTAGATTTTTTTTTAGTGGAGTCATGATTGTTGCAGAGATGCACGAGCAGATGCCATGAAAGTTGTGGCCTCTGCTTTCCAGCGAAGCTCAATGTCTTGTGCAATTTTTCTTGCATCAATAGCCGCGCCAAACAGGCCACGCTTAGTAAAACCTACTGAATATAATCCATTTTCACCTTTCCATCCATTTGGGAATGATTTGCGGGGCATTCCATCTTTCTCTGAAAACATATTATTTTCCTGATCCATTACAACCAATTCCATGTTTATAATCTTCGACCAAAAGTAATTAAATATATTTCTGTATTATGAAATAGATACTTAATAAATGAATTACTTACCTTCAACCAACAAGGCACGTTACTTTTGTAACCTGTGGCTAGAATAATAGCATCAAATTTTTGAATTCTTCCATCAACAAACTCCACAAAGTGTTCAGTTAATCTTTTTATTCCGGGGCATACCTATAAATTAATAAGAGTATATATTAGAATATAATTATTAAAATAAATAAGTTTTTTTTGTTTAGTGATATTAGAGTTGTCTTCAAAACTGTGATTAATTGTCAGCTTGTGCTTGCATGTTATCCGAGCTAAATCAACAAAAAGAATAAAATTAATTACCTTAATATCCCCAGTTCTGATCTTAGCAATAGTGCCCACATCCAAAACAGGAGTTTTGCCAGTGGAATTTTTCAGTTGAATAGGACCAAGTTTAGGACGATGAAGGCCAAATTGAGAAGTATCACCAATCAAGAAACGTGAGAGCAATAATAAAATTTGATCCACAAGCTTTATTGGAAACCACTTAAGAAGCCACATGGAGAAGCCAAAAGTTGATCTTCCAAGCATCTCTTGAGGCAGGACGTGCACCTGCAAAAGAAAGAAAAGTTGCTTCAAATATTTAACTTTTTTTTTTGTTATTTTTTTTTAAATCAAATAAAAAATTGGTTTTGAGGAAGATAAGCTAATGAGTCCCCCCACATCCCCATTCCCAATTGTGGGTGAAGTTGTAACTTTCAGGATATATATCATTGCTACGTTATTTTCCATTTATACTTTAGAATCTGCAACACTGTCCAGAGAAAAAAAGAGTAACAGGGCTGTAAGATATATATGATTTTTTATTTTTTTTTTTGGAATGCTGAATATGGCTACGCATGCAAACTTATTCCAAGAAAGTGAGAGATCACATATATATAATTTTATAATTAGAAATCAAAAATAAATATTATAATTAGAAAATTTAACCTCTTATATATGAAGTTAAAACTCCACCAATGAACTTAAAAAATAAAAAAATAAAAAAAATAAAGTCAGCAATAGAAAATAAAGTATTTTCCACAAGATGAGTCTCAAACAAGTAATTTCCAAAATAAAGTATCATAAAAGACCTCAAGGTTTTCCATTTTTTTATGTTGCTGCAGAACATATTCTCAACAAATATAATAATATTATCGCAGATATATATATATTATATATATATAAAAGCAAAGAAAAGAGAAACCCACTGTTCCCAATTGTAAAATAATTAAGATATTTTACAAGAAATATTGGTGCAATATAAATTTATACATAGAATAATAATTTTGAATTTTACGTTAAACAAATAAAGAAAATACCATGAATGGCATAGCAAAAGAAGGATTTAGAGAGAGGTCTTATAATTAAGATAGGTATATATGCTCACCGTGTCTCTGACAACAATGGACGGGCGAGCATTATAATTGCAAAGATCCAAGCAAACCTCCATGCCAGAATTTCCACAACCAACTACCAAAACTTTCTTCCCTCGAAACAATTCTCCACTTTTATAAGAACTTGTATGAATAATAGGACCTTCAAAATCAGCCATTCCATCAATATGAGGCACAACCTCGTCAGCATTTTCACCACTGGCAACAATTAACCATTGGCAAACATATTCAGATTCTTCTTGTTTTAGCCCTAAAGACTTAACTCTCCAAAACCCACATTGATTATCAAACTCCGCACTCACCACTGTATTATTAAAAACTGGGTTTAAACCAAATTTATTAACGTAATCCTCTAAGTAGGCAACAAACTGTTGTTTGGTTGGGTAAGTAGGGAAATTAGATGGAAATGACATTAAAGGAAGTTGACAAAATTGCTTAGGAAGATGAAGACGAAGACGATCATAAGTTTTGAGTTGCCATAAAGAAGCTATACAATCAGCCCTTTCAAGAATTAAGCTAGGAACTCCTCTTTCTTTAAGACAAGCAGCTGTAGCTAAACCAGAAGGACCAGCACCAACTATAACAACTCCAGGTGAGGATGATGACATGGCCATTTTCTTGTTGAAATAGAAATGGTCATGGACTCTTTTCCCTTCCACTTCTTTCAAGTAGTAACCCATTAAAAAGAAAATCTGTAATTAACTAATAAAACGAATTAGCTAGCTAGGAAGTTGATGCAAAAGAGGAAACTAAAAGTAATTAAGAAAAAAGAATCCTTTTTTAACAAAAAATAGGACTTGTGATGCATGAGAATTAAGAGAGGGTGTTTATAGAGTGAGAGAGAGAGAGACAGAGTTTTATCTTATCTAAAACTAAAAAAATTAAGAGAAAAAAAAGAGAGAGATTTGGAATTCCTGGATATGTGGAAAATATGGATTAAATTTGAGAAGGTCTTATCTCCTTTATGAAACACGGGGGAGATTTTGTATGATAATAATTGAAGTTTGATCGATGGATCGATCTTCTAGTTTTTGTTCAAATATTAGAAGAGAAAATGTTGGGCGAATACTTCGGACCCTAAAACTAACAAATACTTTATTTTTTCATGCCTTTGAGATTTCTCATTCAATATTTCATCTATATAGTGAAGTGAAGGGCGTGATTAAGTAGAATTCTTTGTATATATTTATTTATTTTAATTTTGTTGGTATAGCATTGACGAGACTTCTCTAGTAGTTATATATTAGTACTTAACTAACTACCATTAACCAAATTACTTTTATTATCATAGATAGAAAATGAGAAAAAACAAACAAACAAAACAAAACAAACATTCTAGTTTATATATTGTACATTATTGTTGTGTGAAAATTATTTTGTGATTTTTCTAATAATAAATTGACGCATGGATGTTGAATTTGTGATTTTTTTTTTAAGGGTAACTTTAAGCATAATTATTAAATTCATATTAGACCGATCAGATGAAAAAATTTATAAATTGAATTATTAATTAATTTGATCCAAATAATAAAACATCTTACACTGTAAGTCAAATTAAACTTTTAAATCAATTAGATAATCTATAAATCAATCAATTCATTTATGGATCAAATGAGTTAATCAATTGATAACATGATCACTGTTTAAATCAATTAATCAGTTTGATATTTCATATGTATTTAAAAAATTAAATTCCTAATTGTAAGCCATGATGATCGAATACTAAATCTCCAATAGATTTTTAAGTACACTTTTTGCTACACCATAAAATATTTTTGTGATTTTTTTCTCAACTACATAACTAATTATTATAAAATAATTTAATTATCAATCTCCTTACAATTTGATAAATTATATTTATTAATTTTTTAAAAAAATTATATCCATTAAATTTAATATATCTTAAAATTATTAAATTATATATATATATAATTTAATTACAATTCGACTTTAAATAAATTTTTAATCTATAACTTTTTATTTCGGCCGATTCTAAAATTAAGCCGGATCTAAAAATCTTGGCTTCAAATGATGGGTTGGACCAACAAATCGAGATGGCTGGATAGAGGGGAATGGAGAATCTCTAGAGGAATGGCGGGAATTAAAGCTCTGACCCTATTGCTATTGATAACCCAATTGACGGTTTCCTAACCATTTGACTTAAAGGCTTTCATAGGCTAGTCATTATGTTCCTTTTGAACAATCCTACTAAGGGTTTTATAAGACTGCTCATACATTGTTGACACACCAAAGAGTTACAATATTAATGTTAATTAAATTAATTAATCACATGCACCTAAAATTAAGACACAATTTTTATGTTAATTAAATTAATTAATCCTGTGTACCTAAAAAAAGTGTCAATTTAATTTAATTTTTAAAAATCAGCTGTAAACATTGAATAGCTAAGCACTACTAATAGGTGTTTGATAAAGATGAAATAGAAATGTGCATTGTAAAAAATCATTAATCCATTGGCGTGACCACAATTGATACTTCTATCTGCAAATTAATAATAATCCCTATCAAATATTAGCATTTAACGCTTCCTAACTCCTTTTTTTTTTTAGATCTTTTTGTGCATTGGGAAAGGGTTTAGACTATATATAAAAACAAAGCTATTTGTCCAACTAAACTTTAATGATTAAAAATTTCAATTTACATATATGAATCTATCTCAAAACAAGAAATGAATTTACTTTGATATCAATTAGCTACACTAAATCACAAAAATTAATTAACAATATGCCTATACAAAATTCTGGAATTTACAAATGATATCTACATACAAAGTGGATGGTAAATAAGAATCGAAGTACTCTATTTAATTTTGGATCAAATCCATCCATCAATCAACTTACTATTATTGTTGTCCTGTGCAAACAACGTACAGTCTTTCCCACTCCTACCATAACTCCTCTTTGTATATTCAATATTCTTGTATATATGTATATGTGTGTGTGTGTGTGTTGTTCTCTTGAAAGATTCTTTCGCTCTCCAAAACTTCCTTTGAAGCGTGCATTAAAAAGAACTGTTACCCTTTCCTTTTTAATTTTCTATTCCATTTGGCATTTCCAATACAGACATATGCCATGTTTTTCCTCCACTCCATGCCTAAAAGTAATTAATTAACTAACTACATACTTTTAGTTATTTAGGACTGGATTGTTTTAGTGATTGTCTCACTAGCATTTAACCATCAACGAGTTGGTAGCTAATAGTTTGCTGTCAGTGATTGGAACATCTAACAATAACAATTATGATTTCAATTTTCATTATTTTTTAATTATAATTTTTTAATGAAACCGTCTGACTCTGATTAATTCGAAATCGCATTAAATAAAGTTCATAAGAAAATAAAATTGACTCTGATTAATCCGAAATCGCATTAAATAAAGTTCATAAGAAAATAAAATTTTCTAGTATCTATTTTTTTATTTGTGATATTCAAATTTAAAATTTTATTTTAAAGAAATGAATTTCTTATTACTCAAATCAATTAATATAGGTTGGTGTTTCAGTTATAATTTTTTAACCATTAATAGTTAAATAACGTTGGATTTACTAAATACTACTACTTAAACCGATGAAGCCAATTTCAGGTTGGGCCGACCCCGTTGCACCCAAAGTACATCTGAATCTGATTTTTCTTACTTACCCCTCATGCAAATATTTCACACTAAAAAGGAATTATTTTAGGCTATAATTTGTGGACATTATACAATATGGGTTTTGTTAGTTGCAGAATGTTCATACACCAGACTTATTCAGAATCCATTATCAATCCTCATCATCATTCAACTTTGCACATTTAATGTTACTCAATCTGGACATGCTTTAATAGTGTTTAAAATTAGATTAAGGAAAATATTATTGATTTAATTCTTTCATCAATTTTAAAAAATAACATTATTTTTAAAATTATTAATTATAAATACTCAATGTAATGCAGTGCATAATTATATTGATCTATTGGATGCAGTACGAATCGTACTTGGGAAGCACGTACTATAAGCACCAAAAACGAATTTTATTTGGTTTTGATAAGTACTTGTATTATTGTGCTTTAGTGACTAATTTTGATGTCATTGAAGACCAACAAACATATTAACTGATATTAAGTTTTCAATATAAATTTAGAAAAATTAATCTTAAAAACTCAAGTTTATTAAAGTTTGATAATTCATTTTTATATTAATCACTTAATATGTTTGAATTTAATTTCTCATATAATATTTTTAACAATTTTCTTTAAGTGACAATTAAGTGAAGGCGGTTTTTTTCATAAATTTTATTGACACTTATAAATTTATGATGTTAACTGAGTTAAGATAAAAATTAAAAACTGATAAACATTCATACCAAATGAAAAAATTGAAAATTTGAGAATAACCTATATCAAATAAAAAAATAAATTTGAAATCCGAAAATAAATTCATACCGAAGTAAAAAATAAAATTGAACTCAACTCAATTTATGATATAATGAGAAGTGGTACAAAAATCGATTAGACTCTGATATCATATTAAGTTTATAATATAAATTTAAAAAAATCAATCTTAAAAACTAATTTATTAAAATTGGAGAATCTATTTTTATATTAATCACTTAATATATTTATATTTAATTTCTCATATAATATTCTTAACACTTACTAATCAGTAATGAACTGAGCTTGCATCCGTCAGCTCATTAGAAAGCATTTTTCTCACTTAATCATAGGTTAAGCATTGGCTAAATGCTAAATTGAAAGGTTAATTGATAAAGATATAGCCATTACAATGTTACTATAGGTCGCTTTCTAATCACGTTATCAAGGTGGAATTTAAGGTTTGTACATGCAGATTTTCTATGGTGCAGTAGCTTTAGCATTGTGGGGACTCGAAATATTAATTGGTGGGTCTAATACTACCTTAATTATTAGCTTTTTCCTTCTAATTTTTTTTGGGTTATTTTAGGAAATCTCTTGTTAAGCCAACTCTAAAAAAATTATTATTTTTATTTTTAAATCATAATAAAGTATAGCAAAAGTGGCATACTTTTACATAATAATAATAAACTTAATTAATTATATATATTAAATACAATCGCAAAAGAGACAAAGGATCATTTGAACGTACGCTCCATACTTCTCTCATCTTTCTGTCATTTCGTGCTTAATTTAGGCCTCTCCTCTTTATGGCTTTTCCTTGTTATTCTTTAATTCCCCAATCTTTACCCAAAAGCATAACAAAATAGTTCTTTGTGTGATTGTGGTAATCTTTGGCTTTGGGAATTTCTTTTTTATTAGAGCCTTCTTTTTTATGTTGGTGTTTCAAATTTTTTGAATAGCAAGTTTGATGTTTTCACTTTTGGGTTAGCATTTCAATTATTATGGGGTTTTCTTACAATCTTTCTTTTAATTTAAGTAAAATATTCATGGCATAAAAAAAAAAAAAAAAAAAAAGGCATAACATAATAATTTAATCGGTTTTTCTAATAATATTAAATAAATAAATTAAAAATAAAAATTATGACATATAACTTAAGATGATAGTGATTATAACGAAATATAACTCCATTAATATTTTTTTTTTCATCTAGCTCATTTTTTTTATTAATTTATTTATATTTTTTTTAATATAATAATTTTGTAATTATATTTTATCTAAAATAATAATTTTTAAGGCACTCGCAGAAAAATGGTAATTTAATTATTAAAATTTGATCCATTCTCTTTGTGAAATTCTTATTTTATATTTATATATCAGAATCTCATAAATTATATAAAAGAAAATTTATATATTCATAATTTTTTATTTAGTGGCATTAATGTTATGTTCATAATAGATTATTTTAAATTTAAATTCTAATTGAAATTAAAATTAAAAAAAAACAAACATAAGAATTTTCTGAATATTAAATCGAATCTCTTGTATCGTAAAACATGATTATATAAAACCATAATTGAGATAGTATTTCGATTAATATTGATGGTGGATTAATTCATTTAGCATGCTACAACCTTGATTAATTGTGCTATGGCTATATATAACAAAGATTTTGAAGATCAATTCTAACTTCTTTGCAGGGAAGAATTAAAAATTTTTATTTGGAGGTATAGTTAATATGATAAAAAAAAAATGATAGAGTAATTATAATGTTTTTGGTTTCTGTTAAACATATAATGAATGAATAAAATGATATGTGTTTAAGTAATCTTATATTGATTAATAATAAGAAATATGAATAATTTATGATAAGGAGGGTAATTCAATTTAAATTATTTAAATCATTTTATATTGTAAGACCCAATTTATTATAATTTCAATATCTAATATTAATACAAATATTTTGATTTTATCTTAACTTGTCTCCTAGAGTTTCAGAAAATTTAATATGATTTCAGAACTGAGACCCAAACTTATTTTATGTTTTCTATATTTTCTGATAATCTTGACAGAAACCATCATATATTATTAAGTACCAACTAGACTCATCCCAATAACTTTCACTTGAGGGAAATAGTTAAATATATAATGAATGAATGAAATAGAATGTGTATAGATAATCATACATTAATTAATAATTAGAAATATAAATGACTTATAATAAGGACAGTAATTCAATCTTAATTGTTTAGATTATTGTGTTATAAAATCCAAGTTGTTATAAGTCCAATAACTAATATTAATATCAATACTTTGGCTTTATCTTGATTTAATTTTTATGGGTATTGATTTTGACAGTTTCAAAAAATAATAAATTAATTTATATTATTTCAAATACATTTTTAATCAAATAATTTTTTTTATTGATCTTTCATATCTGTATATGATGAAAATTAGTTAAATAATTTTAAATATTAGTTATATAAATTTAATTTATAAAGATCAATTAAAAATTTAAAAGAATTAATTAAAAAATTAATGCTAATTATATATGAATAATATACATAAATTTTCCAGACTCACGTCTGTCTCCTAAATAGGCCATTTGCTTGTTGGTAGGATCAAATGCCATTCTCTTAACTTTTTTTTTTTTGTTTTTTATTTTATTATTTCTTTAAGTTTTGGCTAAGCATTTAGGTTTTGATGTAACTAGACAGAACTTATGCAACGCTAATTAATTAATTTTTCAACTATATGCTACTAAATAATTAAAGCATATATTTTCAGCCGTTAAATTAAATTTTCCTTTCATTAATGACTTGTTCTTGCAATAAGTCAACAAAGATTCTGATTAAGTCAACTCTTAATTTCAAGGGTTCTAAACCTTTTAATTAACTTATTAATTACCAAAGTAATGACACTCAAAAGATGGCTTTTCCTCTTACATTTCCGGAAACCATTATAATAGGATAATAAATATTCTATATTAATTAAATATAAAATATTGAATAAACATATATATAATTGATTTTAAAGTTAGCATTACTAAAATTATATATGCTGCCAATAATTTTAGTACATTCTAAAACAGAAAATAATTTTCTATGGTTAACTTCAAGATTAAATGTTGATAAAATTATAAATGGATATGCTCTCTTCATCTACTTTAATAAGAATATTCTACTTTTGAAATACTACTAGAAAATAAGTATTTTCTTATGTTGCAATTTTTCCAAGTTGAGATGTATTTCTCAATTTAGAAATAAAAATTTAAGGTCAAGTATTTTTTTTTTAATTCTTAAAAACATTAAATTTAATTACATTGATAGTATTAATTTATTATAGTTTATAAAATGTAATTATCACAGTGTATAAAAAAATTAACTAAATGCTAATCAAATTATAATTATTTTTAGAAAAAGAGAATGAAGTTATTCTCACTCTTCCAAATTATTTTCACTCTCTTACTGTCTTATTTTAAAGTATTTATTATAAACACACACAAAAAAAAAAAAAAAAAAAAAAAAAAAAAAAAAAAAAAAAAAATTATTAAAAAAAAATAAAAAAAAATATTAAAATAAAAAAAA
>CANXYC011403826.1:0-10455 GCA_948193065.1 Aleurites moluccanus
TTTCATTCAATTCTTCTACTCATTAGTCTTATTGCATATACTCAATTATTAATCAATAACTGTATTCCTTAAACTGCAATAATCAATAACTTAATATTAATTTACTTAGGTTTGAACCTCAATAATCAGTTATGTATACCATTATAAGAACTATTAGTATATTATTTACTTCTCATTTTACTTAATTGTTATAACATGTATTTATTCTTTCATTACAATCATATTCTTAACTTTTCACTATTCTATGCCTCAATAGCTCCATATTCTCTATTATTTGGAATCATCGATATTGATACCTCAAGTAATCTTCAAACTACTCTGCATCATAATTTCTCTATATCTCTTATTAACATTCTTAGTCTGATATCTATTTCTGTAGTTACCATATCATTTCGCTATCATTTTATTTCTATAATCTTTATATCCCTAGTAGCTGATTAATTTATTTATACTATACTTCATGAATTTTAATCACCTTTCAACATTATCATATTAAATCTTGCATTTCTCTAAATCATTACTTAGCTACTAATTTAGTTTTTACAATCATATTGCCTAAGTAATTCAATATTAAATTATCATATACTGATTCAATTTGTACAGTAATCTATTTTAGTCATTTTAAATTCTCATTCACTTTCAATTTACTTATCACTTTTTATCAATTCTTATCAAACACTCTCTCTCTATATTACATAATATATATATACATTAAGTAAAGGAATGAGTTCATAATGGATAACGCTGATAACTATATTAACAGATAACTTCAAATGAAGAGACGGGAATCCTATACACCATGATACACTTATTAACTCATTGATACCTATGACATATATTCTAAACCTTTAGCTCTGATATCACCTCTGTCACGACTCACTTTTGGGCTGCGACGGTCCTAGGACACGGGTAGACTTAAGGTCACCGAAAACCCGTAAAACCCATAAATAATCTATTTATCAATCCTTCAATCAATTTTAATTCATTAATCAATACTTAAATCCCATTTATTTCTTATAAATTTTATAGAAAATTTGCCAGAGTTTCTTTTATAATTTTAACCTTATTCCAGATCCAAAACCGGGTCTCTCAAAAATTACACAGTCTGCACTAAAAATTATTTTACACTTACAATAATTTGCCAACCTTATACCCTCAACTTCACAGGTCAACAGTCATACATAACACTTCTAAATCTTTTTCAAAACATGAAAATTTCATTTTTATTATTTACCTCTATCACTATCTTCATTACTTTATTATCATTGACATTTTCAATCATTATGCATTGCACATTATATTTTAAATGTCACTGTAACATTAACTATTACATTATTAGTACATTATTATAATACTGAATCATCTAATTATACACAGTACCATGGAGCTCTAAGAATTGTCACTAATGACCTTTAACAAATACAATTCTACCTCGATGTACTTGATGTCCCAAGTTGGAAAAGAAATTGACTTGGAATCAACCTTCACTATCTCATTCCTGTAAAAATTATAAACCACAATAGGATAAGTATAAAAATACTCAGTGAGCATGTATACATCATTACACATGTGATATGGGTATATGATAACTTAGTATACTAATGGAAATTTAATAACAATGAATACAATGAATGAATATCAGTATATTCATTTTTCATGTCAAGGTTAATTATTTGCACACCAAATATCTTTGGAAGTTGGGAATAGATAACAATTAAATCGATGATAGAATGACCATCAGTGGTAAGTAATAAGGTATAAGTTTGAAATCGATGAACATGTAAGTAATACTCATATCATGTAGATAAGATATATAAAGGGCCCTGAAACAGGTAGACTATGTGTAATCATACAATCGATCTCATATCAAGTAAACATAAGACTGATAAGGTATTACGGCTAGGACAGTTAACCCTTCCCAGCTAGGGTATCACATATAGTCAATGTGCATATTGCCGACGGTATGCACCCACTACCCCGTCGATGAGGCAGCTCTGTCAAATCCACATGTAAATAGGCTAATGGAAATCAATAACAATTGTAAATATTCATTAGGAATATTACGGTACAATGGTTTACTTGTCAATATATTTCATTAGTCATGTATTAGTTTCTTTTCTTAATGCAAAGGTAGCAATTAACAATAAATATCATGGTTAAACATTTGGTGTGCATACTTTTAGGAGCAATTCGAGTACATAATCAATCAAGAACAATAGGCATTTTAATATCAATAACAATCAATGGATATGGATGATTTCAATATTTAAGAATGATCAAGAATAATGAACAATAGCAATGAGGCATTTAACTAATAATGAAACATATTCATTGGGTCAACAAATCAAAACATGGTATGCATAATGATGTATACATTACTCACCTTAGCTTATAACTTGTACATTTCCCTTTTCCTTTATCCTTGATTCTTTGCCTTATCTCTTATGGTACCCATCACGTCTCTTATTTATTCTTAACTCTACATATCCAATTAATTTCCATTTAAATATTATTTAACATAAACTTACATTACTTATACTTATATTAAAGTAAATTTCTCAAATTTCCAAGTTACTAGGGTTTTTCTGTGCAAAATTCTTTACTGGCAGCCTGTGTTCCATTACTCATATCTCTCTCTATAATTATCCAATTGCATCAATTATTATTCCTAATTAAACTTAACATATAAGGTTCTAACATATCAAATTTCACATTAAAATCATTACTACACAATTTATAGTGTTAATTTAAACTTAGGTCTATAACCAACCTTGCTATCCTGCATTCTGCCTGAAATCCTATTATGGCAGATTCTGTTCTTTTTTTAATAACTCAATCAATACTTAATCAATTACTGTAATTACTTTTCTTATTGAAAATAGACACATAATATTATAATATATCCAAATTTCAGAATTTTTGAATCACTGTACAATTATTAGTGAATTTCCAAAATTAAATTACTGCCCTAAAATCTTTATTCAGACATACCCTGTTTCCATGCCTATAATTAATCTCGTACTCATCCAATTACAAAACCATTTTACACTGATTTATATAACACATAAATTATCATCTTTCACGTTTAACACTTTCTCTAACTCAGATTTTAAGGTCCTCATATCTATAGAAACCTATAACCTATATTATGTTAAACAGTCATTTCGGGCAGTCTATACTTATGATCTAATATCTCACAAACCATAATTCCAATTGCAAAACTTTTTTACATGATTATATATAAGACATAATTAACATTTTTTATGTTGAACACTCCTTCTAATTCTGTCTCTATCATTATATACAATAAAAATACCGTAGCATTTTTCTATAACCCTAATTCCAGGCCAATTACAGTTTTTACCCAATAACGCTTTCCTCACTTTGAATTTTCCAAATTACTTTTTCAGATATCTAATTAACATATTTATATACAAATTTTATATTTTAACCATCCTCAAATTCTGTCTTTAAAATTTCAGAATAATAGTCACAATTTACTGCCATCAAACAAATTCTAGAAACTATATAAATCCTAGATTACTCTTTACATTTTTAACTTAATTACCTAAATTAGTTGCCAAATCATTCTATAGAACTCTTAAATACAATTAAAAATGATAAGTTTAGAATCATTACCTCAAATCAAAATACTTGAATCCCGCCTCCATTTGCTCCACCAAAAGTTTGAACACTACTTTTCTATCCTATTTTCTTCATAAATTTTCTTATTTTTTCCATTTCCTATCTATTTTTGATTGATTCTTTGGAACGGTTAGAAGATATATTTCTTTAGATTTTCTCCCCTCCATGTTTCGGTTCTCCTCCCCGAAAATAACAGCCAACATATAGTTCTCATCTTTTCAAAAGCCAACAAAAATTGAAGATAAAAAAAATAATAGAAAATTCTAGAATTTGACTTCTTTGACACCTATTTAATTAATTAATAAATCAATTAATCATTTTTTTATCAAGAAAATCCATTCCCCCACATCATGGCCGGCCACCTTGGCTGGTTTCTAGAAAGTGTGGATCCCACAACTTTGTTTAATTATACTTTTGGCCTAAAATTTTCTTTATTTGTATTTTTAACCCCAAAACTTTATGTAATTTATTCTGTCTATTATGTTTAGTTTCAGCCTTAAGTGTGGGGAGTGAATACCTTATTTTTAATTTTTTCTATCCTTTAAAATAATTTTGGGTCATTTATGGATCCCAGACAGTTGATTTCCAAAATTACCCCCAAAGTTGCCTTTATTTATAATTTTGCCATTTTTCTTAATTTCAGAGTTTCAAAATATTTTTCATCTCTTTCTTTTCACCATAATTTCACATAAAATTAACTTATTTAATCCTCCCAAGATTGGGTCAAAAATTCTTAAATTAGCCGGACTGCTATTTTCCTGGCAGCGTTTTCGACACCGACGATTTCCGAAAAAGTTTTGCATTTGCTTTCTAACTGTGTCTCTAAAATTATTTCCCATCATGTCAATGCTTTAAACTATAAAATGAGAATTAAATCATGTATTCAAGATGGGATTTCTTAGGGTATTACAGTACCCAAATGTTTCTAAAAGTATGCACACCAAATGTTTAGCCATGTTCCATGATATTTATTGTTAATTGTTGCCCTTATATCAAGAAAAGAAACCGATACATGATTAATGAAATTTATTGACATTGATTGACAAGTAAACCCATATGTATTGATCGAAAGCCATTGTGCCGTAATGTTCCTAATGAATACTTGATATTGTTATTGATTTCCATTGGCCTACTTACATGTGGATTTGACAGAGTTGCCTCTCCGACGGGATAGTGGGTACATACCGTCGATAATGTGCATATTGATTTATATAGAACCTTAATTGAGAAGGATTAACTGTCCTAGCCATAGGGCCTGATCAGCCTTATGTATATGATATGAGATTGACATAAGATTATACGTGTTCATTGCCCTTTATCTGTCTTATCTATATGATACGAGTATTGTTTACCTATTCATTGATTCCAAGCTTATATCTTATTGATTACCATTGATAACTAATTTTTCATTGATTATTGTTTATCATCAATTTGATTGTTACCTGTTCCAAACTTCTAAAGATATTTGGTGTGCAATTAATTAACCTTTAATATGCAAACTTGACATACTGATATTCATTCATTGTATTCATTATCACTAAACTTCCATTAGTATACTTTGTTATCATATACCCATATCACATGTGTAATAATGTATGCATGCTTACTGAGTATCACCCGTGGCTGTTTAAAATTTTACAGGAAAGAAGTATTAGGAGCAAAATCCCAAGACAGTTTCCTTCTTCCATACTTGGGATATCCAACGACTTCAATGTAAATTTCTTTTATGGAATCAATCAGTTCATACTCTAGAGCTCTATGGGGTATATTTTGGGGAAGAAGATAGTTTGTATATGTATATATTAACAGTTACTAAAACTGAAATGATAACTGATGATAAAATGAATATGGTATGATATATGACAGTGACAAAGATATCGATAAAGAAAACACATATATATATAGACTGTGTCATATTATGAATAGAATGAACATATAGAAGTATTTTATTTGACTGTGTGAATTATGAAGTTGAGGGTATAAGGATAACAAATTATTGAGAGTGTAAAAATAATTTTAGTGCAGGCAGTGAAATTTTTGAGAGAACCAATTTTGGGTTGAGATTAAGGTTAAAATTACAAAGAAAACTCTGATAAATTTTCTGTAAAATTTATAAGTAATAAATGGGATTTAAATATTAATGAATGAATTAAGAATGAATGATTGATAGCTAGATTGTTAAGGGGTTCTACGGGTTTCCGGTAACCTTAGGTCTACCTGTGGCCCAAAAGTGAGTCGTGACACTTGGAGATAATTTTATGAAAATGATTCGGTCTTTATACTAGTATTGAAATATTTAGGCAGTTAATAATTAATAATTGTATTTTTTTTTATTTGATGCAAAAATTAAAGTAAATTTATTTTATTATTTTAGAATTATTATAGAAATTATTTGGATGGGAATTACAGAAAAATATTGAGTTTGATGTTGATTTTAAAATTTTTGGGCAGTGAATTATCAGAAACTATGTTTTTATTGAATGTAAGAATTAATATGAATTTATTATATTGATTTGAAAATTATTATGGAAATTTGGTGGACAATATTTGTGAAATTTAGATACTGAAAGATTAAATTATTTGAGGAGTAATTTAATAAAGTAGGTAATTAAATTAAGTATATAAAGATATTAAATTAAGATAATTATTGAAGTTTGATAAATGAATTATTGAGATAAAAATATTTTGATAATGGTATTATTCTAAATATTTTTTTTAGGCAATTATAATATATTGAGAATTTATTTTGAGATAAAGTAAATCAAAGGATAATTATTAAATTAATTATTTTATGAATTTAATTACTGACTGATATTAGTATTGAATTAGTATTTTTGAGATTTTATACAGTTGATGGAATTAATTGGATGTCAATACTGACTTTCATTTGATAGAATAATAAATAGAGTTGTATTAGGATATTAATTAGATTGTTATAAATATGTTTGTTGAGATGGAGTCTCAAGAAGAGTCAATTGATATGGTTGTTTGGATTTGGGCCGATGGGCTGATTATTAGAAATGTTTTCATTTTTATTTCAAAAGGTTACGTCCTATTTTAAGGAAAACTCTGCCGAAATTTCAGCAAATTTCTAAATTTCTGAATTTCATTCTTTTTATTTCTAAGTCAATATTTGAATATAATTTTAATAATTTTCGTATTTAATTCCAATACTTCAGATGTCTTTCATTGCTGTCAATCAGAAGGCGCTCCGAGGGAGCTAACCAGTTTGATGGTCATCAAATTTGTGAGTTGATTTATTTTAATTTAACTCTGAATGAATATGAATTTTAATTTTAATTTCTACACATGACTTATAAGCATTGAATGAATGTGAATATATATGTATATAAGCTATCACTATTGCATTAGATTTATAATCATGATGTATATTTATGCCATATTATATGATGTTGATGTTATGTATATATGTGGTTGCAATGCAAAATAGGATGATGTGGAATCTAGTTGTACTAATATAGAAAACATTAACGATATAACATGATATGATAATGTTGTTATTACAGAGATTGCCTGGTTAGAGAATGGTCTCACCGTGGCTCTTGGACATGGATAAGATAATATATGGATGTCTGATTAGAGCTAGACTCACCGTGGTCCCTATAATTGGATTTTAAGAGAGCCAAGGGAGGGGGTTGACTCCCTATTTATGATAACGAAAATATATATGGGGTTGGATTTCATAAACATTTTCCATCATGGTTGTTATGTATGTTTATGGATGATTATGTGTAACGTGGTACTTCATGTAGATTAATAAATGACTTGCATGTTAAATTAATTTATATCAACTCATTGAGTTGAACGCTCACCCTTGTTCAAATATGTTTTTCCTGGTTCCGAGTTGAGCTCACAGAGATTAAGTTTTTAAGTTCAGTATTCATGCCTTCTATTCTTCAAGCAGTCAAATTATTTTATTTATTTTATTTTATTATGTATTTAATTCATTTCATTGTATTTAAATCTCTAGGGCTTCGCATTGTTATGTTTAGTGCTAAAATTATGGTCGTAAGTCTATTGTTACTCCATTAAGCAAAAATTTTTAGCTGATGATGTTAAATACATGATGTCATCCCTGAATGGCTAAATGATGAAATTAAATTATTAAGATTTTATTTTTTTTAGGTGGACTCATAGCCCTTGCTTTGTGACAGTTACAATTGTCATATTACAGTTTTGTTGTTTAGTGATAAGTCATGTTTACTAGGGGTTCCAGAAGCCTTATGCTTTCCGTTCTCTAGTGCCAATCACGTGCCCAATATGGTCAGGTTATGATAGATATCATAAATCATCCCCTTTGAATGGTGCAAGATATCTTCGAGTGTTAGGGTAGCTCGCGTCTACGAGGTAGTATCTACATGCTGTCATTTATTTTATACAATTAGATTTAAAAAACATCACTTAAAAGATAGCCATGTATTGAACGGATAAGTAAAATTAAACAACTTAACAGTTAGCTGGATGTGGAAAACGCAACGACAAGTCTTCCTTTGCTTTGTAGAATATGCGTGTTTCATGTGGTGATCCTTTCTAACCAACCAAATAAAATGTGAACATCATATTAAATTCACAAACTGCCATTATATTCTGAGTGGGATAACTTTTCCTTCCAATATATCTTATTGATTCTTCGATTGACAATATTGCCTTAAATGTGTTCCATCAATAGCCCCTATACAATCATAAATTGCAAAGTCATGCATAAAGTTAACATTAATGTAATTTAATTTAAATGCATACAAAAAGAAAAGGTTAAATAAGAATCTTATCTTGAAATATGGAAAGTACCGAGAGTTTTTCTCAATATACTCAGGACAAACATCATTATAATTCGCTTCCAGCTTAATGATATCAATGGACATCCTTACAACAACTTTCAAAATCTTATGCAAATGTCGGTGGACGGTTTCTCCAGAGTGCTAGAAGGTTTCTTGAGTAATCCTTTTTTCGACACCATATGCTAATGTGAGCAAAAAAATACTAACTGACTCATGCACAGTTAAATGACGGTTGCCTTTTAAACCATATTTGTTAATAAGGTCATTACAAAAGTCAATAAAGACACTTCGACGCATCCTGAAGTTTTCATAACACCAGATATCATGGCCATTAATCATTTCCTATATGAATTGATGACCACTGTATATTGATATTCTTCTTGGTGTCTTATTTAATATGGATCAAGTTGTAACGCAATTGTATATAATGCGACACCATTAAAGCGTCATTAACTAAGGATGAAAAATATGTGTACTCTTGAAATTGCATATCTTCATAATCATCTTCATTAGAGTCAGAAGAAAAATCTGCCATCTTTAAATTTTATAAATGTAATTACAATAAGATTAGAAGATGATAAAATTATGATAATATTTTATATAAAAGTGAATAAAACTAATCGATACACATTATAACATTTCTCTTATATTATTGTTATAAGTTTCATAATTTCACAAATACTAGTACATAAAACACAAAAAAACATTAGCACACCTAATTCATATCATAATTGTTCACATTCCATCAAGTTAATACAATAATGTTTAATGAAAAATGATAAAGCAAATCTAAATAAATATATTCTCAACCCACTCATGATAGGTGCCTCTCCTCTAAAGCACACGTTTCACGCGTGGTTTGAAACTTGAGCCATTGAACCCTAAGTTCAGGTATTCGAATAAGTATGAACGACTATCTTGCTTCCTTCTTCATAAACAATGAAATTACTGCCATCCATATTAAGCTGCCTTCATCAACTCCTGGTACATCAACCAAAGTAACATGACATTCTTCAATTGTAGGACCCATAACAGCTATAAGTATAGGAGAGGAACAAGTGCTTCGATTAAAAATTGCATTAAGGACAACATCAACTTATTCCTTAAAAAGTGCAACACTTGATTTTCGTTGACGTTTGGTAACATTCTCAATTTGGGAAAATAATACATCTATATTGCATGGGTTTACAAACACATTAGGTTCAGTCTCATAAAGATTAACAGCATTCCTAAGTGCATCTTGTTCACTGTCCCCAATTCCCTCATCCGATGGAAGCAATGCATCAGAGGTAGATCCATCACTACTACTACATTGTCTCCTAATGTTATTGACAATTACATGTGAGAACACCCGATCACCATTGGCAACAGTTCCATAAAATAGAGTTTCATAGTACTTCCTATCACACCCCAAAACCACTGGTGTGACGGTCCTAAGGTAAGGGTAGGCATAAGGCCATTGTACACCCGTAGAACCCTTAGCTAACCTGCCAAACATCCATATCTTATATATATTTCATAAACTTAATATGACATTTCCTTTTGTTCCTTACTGATCAAAAGATAATTCTAACATCAATATGGAACAAGGGAAAGTCTATAATGCCATCCATTGCAATAAAAGAATAATCAACGTCACACACATCTACGGAGCTTCTAAGAGTATACTTCTCATAGACATGAATACATATATATAATTCAACTATTATCCAAAAATATTACATAAAAGATTTTATTGTGGAGAAGGAAATCAAGAAGCTCTATCTCTAGGATTAATTCTCTCTCGAGCTAAGCTAGAACCTAAATCCACAGAAGAGTGGTGAGCCTTCAACTCAGTAAGATGTGAACAATTACAATGAATAACATATAAAGAATACTTAAATAGCAAATCTTGAACATGTACCAGGGTACTAGAAATAAATCTTAACATATACATTAATATCATAAGTGCTTACAAAGGGTAGCACTATCCAATCATTTCATAATACATATATGAATATCAAATCATAAT
>CANXYC011403973.1:0-12162 GCA_948193065.1 Aleurites moluccanus
TACCTTTAACTTATTTATTCTTTGTGTGTAGATATTATTGCTGGGTAGTATGGCTGAGAGGAGAGGTAGGCGAGCTAGGCCTGCTCTGAGAGAGGAGTTTCATGAATCCAGTGAGGAGGCAGAGGTTGCTTCCAATGCATCCGCCATGTTAGGGTCTCAGTCAGAGCCATCCAGGTCACTGAGTTACAAAATGACTCTGAAACCATTTTTATAAATAAGTATAAATTAAAATAATCCTATTAATTCCCCACTTTAAATTCTAAATCCTGACCGAATTGATAGAATAAATTACAGAAGATTTTGGATCAAAGTGTGATACATGAAAGTTCGGAGATTAAGTTATAATTTGCCATATGATTTTTCTATATAACCATCACTTAGTCAAAATTTTGCATCTTCTTCTTCTTCTATTCATGTATGCCGAACCTATTCTTCCAACTTCTCCACCATTTTCTTCTTCAATTTTATCAAATTTCCTTATAGAAATTCAAGGCAAACATGAGTTCAAAGCTTAATCTTCCATTCTCCACCATTAATTTGTAAGAAAGAGCAAAGGAAATCAAGAACAAATCAAAGGGGGGATTCGGCCACTTCACTCTATTTAGGTAAGGATGTGTTTTGTTTAACCTTTTGGTTTAATTAGATGTTATTTAATTTGAATTAAATGGGTTTTTAGTTAAATTGCATCAATTGATGCAAATTGTTAGAAATCCCTAAATTCCTAAACCTAATGGAAGTTGTAAGCTTTGGCTATGTCAATTGGTATTAGTTTTTGTTAATTAATGTTAGAATTAGTCAATTGGTGGTTAGTAGACAACTAATTGATGGTTTGTTTGATGTAGAACTCAATTTGTGACAAAGGTGTGCCTATAGGCTCCATTGGTGAATTTGGGTGGAATTGAGCTTTCCAAAGCTATTTGGAAAGTTAGGCGAGTCTATTTTACATCTAATAACATGCCATTTATGTTGAAATTGAAATTGGAAACTTGTTGTGAAAGCCCAACCTTGGCCGAACCATGATTACTATTCATCATGCCTTGTTTTGCTTGGTTTTTGCCTTGTTTTTCATAGCCAATTTGAGCCATTTTGATGTTGTTTAATATTGTTTCTTTTATGCCTATATGATTATTTCCAATGTAGCTTGTTGTTGGTTGAATTGGGCAAGTCAATTTTGCACCCTAACATAACCTATTGGCTTGCCATTGTTTGCCCACCATGTGTTTGATGAAATGCCTAGTTCATTTTGTCTTTGGCCTATTGATTGTATTCCATAGGCCTACCATTTGAATGTCATTGTCGCCAGCGACATTGGCATACCAATTGGCCTACCATTTTCCTTCGCCGAGCTAACTTTTGTTGCATATCTTTCTTAATTGCCAAACCATTTGTCATTGATTGTATATTACCTATAGCATTGCCATTGATCTTATTGATAATTGAATTGACTGATATTGAGAGTATTGATATGGAGGATGCCATTGTTGCATAATGGTATCCATTGATATACTGTTTCTTTCTATTGATCCTAATGTGGCTTGACAGAGCTACCAACCCGACAGGGTAGTGGGAAAATACTGTCGGCGATGTGCACATTGTATTACTGATGCCCTAGCTAGGAAGGGATATGGTCTTAGCCGTAAGACCTGATTAGTCTTATGCCCACTGATATTGATATGCTACTGGAGACCTATATGTTCACATATGGTACATACTATTTACTGGAGATTGTATGATTTCATACAGTCCATCCCTTTATCTGTCTTTCCATATGATACCGAGCTTGTATTTTATTCATTGGCTATTCTGCAACCTATTATTGATTCTGTATACTGTTATTTGACTTATTGATACCATTGCTTCATTGCTACCTACTGTTTTATTGTTGATGCATATAGATTCACTGAGTATCTTATATACTCACATTTTATTTGTTTGCCCATTTCAGGAGAGGAATAGAGTACAGAATCCTATCATCTGTCATCCGGGGATTTCTACCAGCATTACTAATGTATATATTCTGATTTGTATTATTATTTTGATGTTCATAATCTAGCTGCTCCATGGGGTACGTATGGCTTAACTAGGAAATGAATATGTATATATGATATTTGATGATATATGAGTTATATGATGTTTATATGGTATGATATATGGATTGTTACAGCCAATTGCAGTAACTTACAGAATGAATTACAGAATAACAGAATGGATAGTAACTAACTAAAATGGGTAATATATTGGGGTTTATAGATTGTGCATATGATACTGGGTTCTACGGGTGTCGGTCGCCATTGGCATCTCCCGTGCCCTAGGACCGTCGTGATCCGAAAATGGGTCGTGACACATAGCCTGTCTTTCTCGCCTCAATTCCTATATCTCTCTGTGCAACTCTAACATTCCTTGCATTATCTCCACTCTCCAAGGGTCATCACCCACTTTGATATCTTCTGTCCTTCATTAGGAATGGGGAGGTTCCTCTGTCTCCTCTCTAACCAGTGACTCATTAGAGGCTACCTCTGCCTCTCTGGTAACCTCTTTGTCTCTGTCTTCTGTAGTGTAGTCCCTCTGTGTCTCTGACATCTTGATCACTATAAAAAATAGAAGACATTTTAATACAGTACGATATTGCAGGAATAATAGAAAATATGGCGAATAATGCAAAAGACAGAACTGGAATTCCTAAGCTCCATGGTTTACTTATGTCTTATTAATATTGTATCTAGTTACTATTCATATACACCTATATTTTGATACCACCTCTGTCACGTCCCAAAAATGAAACATGACGGTCCTAGGATGTAAGAACTGCCAGAGGCAACTGACACCCATAAAACCCACTTACTAATCTAATTATCATCTTGTTATTACCCAATTAATTATTTATTATGCATTCTGTATCCTGTCATTCTGTAACCAATCATTCTATATTTCAAGTTATGTTGTCTATAATCATTCACTATACATGCCATAATCATAATATATCTCCATATAATATCACATATTCATTTATATAGTTTATCTATAACCTTTCATATATAACCATGGAGCAACTAAAATATTGACAACACAGAATTAAAAATATTTACACTGTCAAAATAAACAGCATAATTCCACAGAGAAAGGGATTATAGAATCTATCTTCTACTCCTGATCTGAAAAATAGTAAACAAATAAGGAATAAGTATAAGAATACTCAGTGAATCTAATATGCATCATAAAATGGATAAAGATTAGCTAAACAATAAATAAAAAATAAACAATCATAGGTTACTATGTTGCACACCAAAATACAGAATAAAGGAAATTTAACAGAAAACAAGGGTATGAAACTAATAAACAGGTTATCAATACTCATACCATGTAGATAAGATAGATAATAGGTCATGTCAAATATAATCTCATATATAATTCATGTAATATACATAAGGCAGGCCAGGCCTTATGGCTAGGACAATTAACCCTTTCCAGCTAGGGTCCATAATAAATAATGTGCACATTGCCGACGGCATTTACCCGCTACCCCGTCAGTAAGGTAGCTATGTCAAATCAACATATTATCCAATAAAATGATGAAACAAATCAATGGACAACAATGGGTAGCAAATAACTCATCAATATCAAATAGGTAACAAATCATTCAATCAATGTTGTCATTTAATAACTTATAAGCAATGGAAGGTACTTAGAGAACAATAATAGGTATAACAGTCAACAATGGTTTAGGTTACAAGATGATCATTCAAGGTCACTTAGGTTCAAAAAATTGGCTAGCCAATATCGCTGACTACAATGACATTCAATGGTAGGCCTATGGTTTTTTATTGAGGCAATTCATCAAACACTTGGTGTACAATATACATTAAGCATTTTGGCATGGTTTTGGTGCAACATTTATATTACCCCAATATCAAATAAATAACTCACAATGTAGGCAACATAATAGGTATTTGATAGCTAACATATAACAATACACAAATGATCAAATAGGCTTGTGAAACAGGAAGAAAACAAAGCAAAAATTTCAAAGGTGAATAGTACAATGTGGTTCGGCCAACAATGGTCTTTCAATGGTGATTTCCAATTCTCATTTTAAGGCATTAAGCATGTTAAATGATGCATATCAAACTCATCTAGCACTTCAAATTGCTTAAGAAAATTCTTTTTCTACCAATTTCTTCAAAGGAGGCATATATGGCAATCTTCTTCTTCTTTGTGTTTTACACCAAATCAATCATCAATTAAGCTTCTATTAACATCAATTAAATATAATTTAACCTAATTAGACATTAAAGATCATTAACCTAGGGTTTGACATTACACAACTTCAATTAGGGTTTGCTAAATTGGGGATTTTCATCCAAATGCATCAATCGATGTAATTGAACTTCAAACCCATCTAACTCAACACCTATAACACTTATTTAATCTAAATAATCAAAAAAAACTTCAAGTTACCTCTTGGTGGTGATGGTGTCGAATTCTCCCTTCAATAGATTCTTGATTTACTTTGTGAATTCAAGTGAAAATTGGTTGGAAATGGAAGAAATAAGGTTGATTCTTAGGTTTTCTTTAGTTTTTTCTTGAAAAATTGGCTTAAAATTGGTGGGGGAAAGGCTGAGATAGGTTCGGCCAAGACTTAAGAAGAAGAAGGAGGATGAAAAATGGATGGAAAAATGCTAAGGCATGGCTTATATAAGTAGAATTAATGGCAAATTATATTTTTCTCCCCAAAACTTCCTTTAATTATACTTTGACCCCATAACTTTCTGTAGCATAGTCTACCAATTCTGTTGAGTTTTATGTCACAATCCAATTTTAGACCATGACGGTCCTAGGGTACGGGTAATGCCAAGGAGACCAGTACCTCGAAGAACCCATTCTTTTACTTTAACTTAACTTTTACAAACTAATCATGTCATTAACAATCATTCCTTAAACATATGATTCATTTTAGGTAGTAATTTTTTTTTTCTAAAACATCATAAGATTCTTACAGAGAACTTGACAAAGTTTCTCTATAACTCTGACTTAATCTTTCCGCAAGAACCTAAGAATTAACACTTCCAAATAAACATACATCCATTTTTAACCTCTATTATTCAATCACAAGTCGATAAACACTTCAATATTTACATTCACATCTCATATCATATATATACATCATTTACATTCTTATATTAGATTTAGTTAATACTTTGATCACATTAAAACATTAAACTCTTAGCTAAACCAAGCCCTATATTATACCAAGGAACTTCTATACATAGGAGCAACCTCAATACATACATCTGAAATCCAAGGCTGAAGATGATATAGCCAATGGATATCTGCCTCACTGAGGTCCTGAAAACATCAAACAACTTTGGGGTGAGTATAAGATTATACTCAGTGAATCTAAATATATGAATATGCACTATTACTCATGAAAGTCACATCTATCCATTAATAATCTGTAAGTAATAATAACTGATGATGGAACGGTGAAATACATATTATGAACCATAATGCATATAATATAACACGAATGAGTTGTCTGTAATATATCATATATAATATTGTACTGTTACTTCACTTTGCTTCCTTCACATTTCCACCCAATCACACTATGGCATAGAGAATTTTACCCTCTCTAGCAAAGGTCAGAGCATATATACATATATCTGTGTACACAGCCGATGGATTTACTCACTACACCATCGAAGTAGTCCTATTATAATATATTATATGCAAATGTCTCATATAGTATGAATATATCAATATTAGGTCTCAAATATGACTTTAATGGTGTTAAATAATATCATAAAGGTCAAAGGAGCAATATAGCTCAATATGAAAATTTTGGTCTCTGGGGCACAGTTGCGCCAACGCAACTGACACCCCTAAATTACGGGTCCGTTTCTCATTTTTCAGGCACTTTCTAGTTTTCCTTGAAATCAATATTTTCGTGGCATTTTCTTTATACAAATCATAAATACATGTATATAATAAGCAATTAGGCATGATTTGACATCAAAAAGCCTTTCAGAATAAATTTTATATAGAATCAAAGTTTAGGTCAGTTTCAAACATTTCGGCAGCTCTGTTTTAGGTCATTTTGGCAAAACTGCCCAAAAGTGGATCATTAATGGTTTTCAAGTAAGGATATCATTTTACATGCATAAATGCGTGACTTATGAATGAATAATGCATGAATTATATATATAGACTCACCTCAAATAAAATTTCCAATATTCCTTAACAGGCCTAGTCAACTCGTGACTCGCCGTCAGAGACCCTTGTTCGGGAAGTTTCTCCTATATTAATAAAATCACTCTGATAAGACTTATACCCAATACATTTCATATCAAACACATATCAAAGCATATCGACATGCATAAACACATATATTATACATCATAAACCCTATATCATACAATTGACAATTTCCATTCCTTTATGCATCAAATGCATTTTCATCATCATATTTCATTCACATTTCATATGTTCATCATTATAACGCTAAGTTAAGAACTTCCAAACACTTAGTTTAATATTTCATATTAAACATACATCAAATTCCAAGTATACTTTCCAAGTACTTATATCCATCAACATTTCCATATTTGAACGTATACATTTACATCATTTACATCATTAAACTACATTCAAACCTTACTTCTTCAATTGCATTAGCCTAACACCTTAAACTAACAAAGTCCATATGGTTCCACCTAAATGGAAATCATTTCATTGATCCATTTTTCAACACCAATCAATCATACAACATAAATATACACCAAATGCATAATATTCATCCATATAAACCTATTAAACACCAAAGTACAATTCATCATTTAAGCACCTCAAGTTTCGGTCCAAATGCAACTCCATCCAAATGATTTTCTTTCCATCAAATGACCATTAATTCATATTAAACACATCAAATACACATCATTCAAGCCTTTAAACCTATTAAACATCAAACATCAAACCATCATTTACACATCATATGATTCGGCCAAAACAAAAGTTCCTCCAAATGGATTTGTTTCCATTAATTAACCAATAATTCATATCATACACATCAAATACAACTCATTTGAACCAAAAGATTTATTAAAATCATACTTTGATTCATATTTCTTCCTATTAGGATTTCATTCCAATTTTTGATTTTTCTTCCAACCAAAACATGTTTTTGCTACTAAATAACATCAAAGAACATCTTAAGAACCTAATTAAACCAAAAGAATGGTAAAATAAAACACTTACCAAAAATTCTTCAAAAACTTCAAAGCTTTGATTCTTTACTTTTTCTTATTTTTTCCTTAAAAGCTAAAGCTATATTTGTGTTTATAAGGATGGAATTAGTCTGTTTCTGTCAAAAAATGGAAGAAAACAACAAACTTTGGTGGACAACAATGGTGGCCGAAACTTGGAGGAAGAAGAATGAGAAAGTTTGGTTGGTGTTTTGGCTAAGAATGGTGAAGGGGTGATAAAAATCCAACTAAAAATCAAAGGCATGATCAAATACATTAGGCTTATGATATAAATTGCGAAACCTAACCATTCAACCATCCATTTCTTCATCATTTCATCCAATGGTTTGATTTAAGTAAGCCTAAAATGATATCATAAACTTGAATACACCATATAAGTCCATATTTCAAAGGAAAAGACTAAATTGCCCTTAGTTCAAATGAAATCCCTAAACCGAGCAGCTTTACCCGGGATTATTTTCTACCGGGTTTAATTCTCCAACAAAACTTTAAATAAATAAAATATCATCATTTTCATGTCCTAATATTCTTTTCTACCTTCAAATATGATATTAATTCCATAAATAACTCAAGGGGTGTGAAATGACCATTTTACCCCCAAGTCATCAAAAACTCAATTTTTCCTGATTTCTTCCTAACAGCCTTTGAACCACTTTTACGTGTATAATATCTCCTAAAACATGCATATACATTCAATTCAAATATAAACATGCATTAATACATAACTTTCAAATAAAGAAAGAACCTTCTAGGTTTTCCCTTTATGGTGCAGGTTCTAAACTTTAACTGAAGTGTTACATTTTAGATTCTGAAGTAGGGAGTGAAATAGCTTATTTTTATATGTACTTTATCATCATATAGCTTTCAGAATCATTCTGAGTCGTGAACAGTGGGCATCCCAAAATGCCCCTAAAGTTTCACTTATTTACAATTTTGCCACTATTAATTTTCCATCATTTTTAATACTTTTCCAAACTTTTTTCATATAATTAACTATCATTAATCTCAATCTTTCATTATCCATGAAACTGAGAAAAATTAACTTTAATTGAATACTGTATTAATTTTTGAAATTTCTTAAGTATTGTCGATGTTTTTAGTCTGATATCTAGTGAAACTATTTAATTACTGTAGTATGCATCTAGAGTATTATATTATACCCCTCTTTAAATAAATTCATCTTCGATTTTAAAATAAATACGTACCTCATTACTGAAATAAGAATGGATACTTGGCATTCATATCCTATTCACTTTCTCAGGTACACTCTTCTATTGACTGATTTTTCCATAGAACTTTAACCATAGGAATCTCCTTATTACGCAATTGTCTGATCTGACGACCTACAAACTCCACTGGTACCTCCTCATATGTCAAGTCTTCATCAACTCCAATATCTTGCAATTCTAGTACATGTGATGGATCAGACACTTATTTTCGAAGCATGGAAATGTGGAACACTGGATATATATAGCTCAGACTAGGTGAAAGAGACAATCTGTAAGTTACATTTCTTATCTTCTCCAATATTTTGAATGACCCAATTTGTCTCGGTGATAGTTTGCCCTTCTTCCCGAATCTCATCACACCTTTCATAGGGCAAAAGAGAGATGTTTTGTTGCTCTTCTTATGGTGCACACCTCCGGATTACTTCATCCTTGCAAATTTTAAACAAATAAGGATCATCCCAATAATAGTCCCTACAAATATGGAGAAACTTTTCCTTTTTTGATAAGACATGTTAGGCCGTAATATACCATAAACAAGATAATATTCAATATCAGCATACCAAGGTACTTGGCTAACACTAAACAATTGTTCATCAGAAAAAGTTCCAACAATCAATTCTCTTTTATAATGTTCAAAAAGTTCTTCATTAGGAATTATTCTAGAGAGATGGTCAGCAAAAACATTGTCACTTCCCTTTTTATCCTTAATATCAACATCGAACTCTTGCAACATTAAAACCCATCTAATTAGACGTGATTTGGCATATACCTTAAAATCTATTTCAATGCAGCATGATCAGAATGAACAATCACTTTAGATCCTAAAATATATGATCTAAATTTATCCAAGCAAACAAAACAACTAGTAATTCTTTCTCTATGATTGTGTAATTAATATGTGCATCATTCAAAGTAAGGCTAGCATAATAAATTACATATAGATTCTTACGCACCGTTTGTCCAAGAACAAATCCAATAGCATAGTTAGAAACATCACACATTATCTCAAAAGGTAATGACCAATCAAGAGTAGTAACTATAGGAGCAGTAATTAATTTTTCTTTCAAAGTATTACAAGCTTTCATACATTCATCATTAAAATCAAAAGGAACACCTTTTGCTAATAATTTGCACAATGGGAGAATTATCTTAGAAAAAGCTTTAGTAAATCTCCTATAAAAACTAGCATGTCACGTCCCAAATTTGGAATATGACGGTCCTAGGATGTGGAAACAGTTATACTACCAATACCCGTAGAACCTTTGTTAATATATCCACCCAATCTAATATTCTTTCATTTTATCATACCAATCCATAAATATCAATCATTATCTAACCAACATTATCCACACAATTAACATTAAATCCATATATATATATATAGTAATTTCTTATTTACCTCGCATAAATTTTTATTAATAGTTAAATTGGAGTTAAAAATTATCGATATAGACCTTAAAACACCTAGTAAAATATTTCAGTTTAAACCTTCATGGAATGGAAAACCCTAATTTTGAGATTATAAATATAAGTTAAGTATAAGATGAAATTGAGTTAAATAGATGCTAGTAAAGATGTTTAGAAGTTAATTTAAACTATAATTCATGATATAAAATTATGAATATATGAAATGCATGAACTCTAACTTATGATTTTGAAGATATAGAAAGGACTTTTGATATTTAAGATGAATATGAGATGAATTATGCTATGAATGACAAATATTAATTAAGTTTAAGATTTCGGTATGCATGTTAGACTAAGACTTATGTGCATGACTAAATTCATATTAGTTGAGTCTTATAATGGGGCATGGATTTTAAGGGAACTAAGTAATGGTACAACAGTTAAGTCTCATAATGTTTTTGAGTGGATTATAACATTATGATATTGATCTTTTATAGCTCATGGAAGAAGAGAGGGAGATATTGGATCGGCCTCCTAGTCGATTGATCGGAAAGGATCCTCTATTTATTTATTAAAGTGAGTGAAAAATATACAATATACATGTCCATTTTATTTTTGAACCAACACAATTGAACATTCATATTTTCTCAAAACTTCTTTTGATAATCTATGTACCTCATAATAAATAATGAACCAATATGTTAAGTTTCAATATAATATATCATTATGATGTTTAACCTATTCCATAGATTTACTTTATGTGAGAAATAATGACAAATATTTTCATTTGATAGGAAATATTATCAATCTTATGCGCAAATATACCTGCATAAAAGATATATTATTTAACTTTTCTTAAGGAGTATTGTTCTAGGAGTTAGATATGTTTATGCTTCTTAACAATGAGATAACATATTTTGATTTGGTCTAATCATTTAAAAATTTAAAATTCTATATGATTTTTCAATTTTATTCAAAATTTTTAATTTTAATAATTTTTCATAATTTGCAACTTTAATTGTAATTATATAGTCAAAAAAATTAATTAAAATTAATATTATATTTATAATTGAAATAAAATATTTTATTAATATTTTTTACATTATAGTTTTCACTTAAAAAACATTCCTCTTTCTCTTCGTACATTTCTTTCTCCCTCTTTCTCTCTTTCACCATTTCAATTTAAGAAGTTCTATTCTTTCCTCCTCTATATTATGCTTGCACTTTGAAATAAAAAAAGAAAAATAATATTTTTTTTTTTGTCTTTTAATTTAAAATTTAATACGATAATGATTAATTTATAATTTTATGAAAAAATAAAAACTCTATAAAGATAAAGGAGAAAACAAAGTGAAAGGCGGATTGACATATGAAAAAGAAAAGGTAAAAAAATATTTTTTTTTAATTATTTTTTAAAATAAAATTTTGTTTTCTGTTTTTCTTGGAACTTTTTTCTTGGAAACTGTTGAGACAATATAATTTTATACAAATTAAAAAAAAATAATATTTTTCTCATTTGATTTAAAGGAATGAATGAAAAAGCAAAAATAAAGATTTTAAAAATATATTTTTTATTTTTTAAATGATTCTTAAAATAGTTTTATAAATTTATCATGTCATATAAAAGAATATCTTTATAAGAAAGTTGTAAAAACTAATTAAGAAATATTAATAATTTGAATGAAGTTCCATTATAAATTATAAATTTGAGTAGGAAAAAAGAAAATTAAAATATAGAATTTTTAAATATTTAGATAATTTTTATCATGTTCTCAGAACTGAACCGATTAGAGAATCGGTGAAAATAGAGAATCAGAAAATCAGGGATTCAACTGGAATTAAACTGATTAAAACATAATAAAATTTAAAATAATTAAATTTAATATTATATAATAGAAAAAATATATATTAATTTGTTTTTTTTCCATTATACAATAGAAAAATAATCCAATTAAATTTAAAATAGTAATATAATAATAACTAGTTATTATAAAAATAAAAATTATAATAATTAATTTTACATAAAATTATTAAAAAATATTATTTTATATCATATATTATTATATAAAAAAATTCAACTCATGCATCAAATCATAATTAAATTAAATATGTAACAAATATAAGATATATTATAATTATATTATATATTAAAAATATGATAAATAAAATATATTTATATAAAATAAATAAATTAATACACATTAGTTAATAAATATATTAAATAATAATTAAAATAAAATTTCAAATCACAAATATATATATATATA